>JALDNG010000006.1:480000-545000 GCA_024349245.1 Neodontobutis hainanensis | reverse complement strand
TAAGTCTGTGGTTTTAGATTTGGTGAGTGATATAGATAACATCGTATCTTGGCTCAATGTTGTTGATGCTTCACATGCCCGGGTCAAAAAGCTAACAACATAAAATCCAGTCAAAGGATGTATTATTTTTTGCTTGTCCCATCTCACTGGCAGAGGCAGTGCTTCCCTCAGGCTTCAGTATTGCTTCGTCCATCATGAAGCCTTGGTCTGGAACCCATTAGGACAGGAATCTCCAACAGTGCCCCGCTAGCGCATTAGCATGCCTTTACGGTCTCTCCCTGACAGGACAAGGACACTGATTTACTGAAAACAGACAGATGTTTAACCCCAGTCACACAGAAGTTGTTGCACGTTGTAAAGGCAAAACATTTGTCACATGATGCAGTAATGTGGCTATAACTATTTTATTTCTGTCTCCTTTAGGATGGCTGAGGTGTCACAAGAGGAGAGACTCCAGGCCATCGCTGTAAGTTGCAGTCTCTGTGCAGCAACTCACTCAGGGAGCATCTCAGGGGAAACAACAAATAATTTCTGCCTGTCAGGATGAGACTGGACGTCTTAATGACTCAACCTTTTAGATCCCATCTCCTCCACCCATTAGAGCACATCCACTCAACTCACTCACATTGGATTTCTCGCTGTCTCTATCCCTTTTGTCTGTCTGGTTTTAATCCTGTATATTTTTTTATCCTCTCACTCTTTTCAACTATTTATTAGACCAGCAGCTGGTGCTACTTTTTCAGAAAGTATTTTTCATGTAGCAGTACACACCCATACCAATACCACTGCTAACATAATGGCACCAGGTTTATGATATGCTCTACATACTTCACTTTCTACATTACTAATGAACAGTGCTGTCTTTTGTACTAAGTCTTCGCAATCAATTGTGAGATAATAAAGTTTAATTATAGTATATTGTGTGTGTCATATCAGGAGAAACGGAAGAAGCAGACAGAGATTGAAAACAAGAGGAGGCAGCTTGATGATGACCGGCGGCAACTGCAGCATCTCAAGGTACCCACAATAAAACTACACAATCACTCACACCCAAATACTACCATACTCATTTACATTTATTCATTTAGCTGACGCTTTTATCCAAAGCGACTTACATTGTTCTACAGTAATTACCAGTGTTACAGCAACTGGAGGCAAGGTGGGTTAAGTGTCTTGGACACAACGTTAGTATGAACAGTGGGGAGAGTGAGAATCGAACCGCCTACCTTCCAGTTGAAGGACGACTGCTCTATTATTCTGCCATAATGTATGCCGCTACATGGAAATATTTAGTCATACAGTCAAGTCAGGACACTATGCACCATTAATGTACAGCTTTGGCAGCATCTAGAAATTGTTAAGTACAGTTAGGGCTGTAGTAACCCAAACAAAAATTCAACTAACATCTACTAATCATGTAATACCACATAACTGCTCTCTAACAGCAACTGTCACTCAAAATGCTCTTAATTTGGATTGATCTCAGGACTTTTGCATATTCCTGCTAACTGTGGCTGTAAAACTGGTAATTACTGTAGAACAATGTAAGTCTCTTTGGATAAAAGCGTCAGCTAAATGAATAAATGTAAATGTAAATGCATAGTATATGCAAAAGCAGTGTGTTCAGTGAGAAACACCAATTCGGCTCATTGCTGGAACAGTGGTGCGTTCATTGACAGTAGTGCAAAGACAAGTAGACCTGCATTACCAAGCTGAAGTAACGCTGTAAAAAGTCAAGTGTGCGACCATTCGATCAATGAGTTTTTAGTCGACTGTGAGCTCATTGAAAAATTAGTCGACCATTCAACCTGAGGCTGGTAAAATGTTATATGAAAAAAGACTTAGGAAATGGTATGTGTTTAATACATAAGGCCTCTTAATGAGTATTGTATGTTAATTTCCAAATTGTTAATCTTTTTTAATCAACGATTTATATTAAATGCGCTTTGAGTGCCAAGTAGGTGTAAAAGTGCTATATAAAATCCATGCCAACCATTTTCCAACAATACTCAGAAATGGTTTTATTAGGAGTTTTACAAGTGATTCTGTAAAAAATACAGGACAACCCTGCCCCCGGCAATTTAATTATCTTAAGGAAGCTTTTGTTTTCAGATGAGTTATCATTTTGAAACTGCAGTTGTGCAAATGTCACCTGATACCTGTCAATCGTTCTGATCACATTCATTTTTTCAATTTTATAAATTTAAAGATTACAGCAATGGTTTCTTGGGCACACACAGTAAGATTAAATGCAACCAAGACATAAACTGCTTTTGGGAAAAATATTGGAGTTGACCTTGGCCTATGTACAAATTCAGTAGTAAAATAATAAAATGCATCTGGTAATCTTTAGGAAATCACTGCTGAATACAACTGCACTCAAAGTAGACCACCACAAGCTGTACCAGTAACAAGCTGACACGAACAAACTGCTACACATGTCCACAGTGTTACAATCCCACACGCCAACCTGAAAGTCAGCAGTTCCCTGTGAACCTATCAGTCCCACGTAGTGATCCTCCCTCGCTGCTCCTGTCACGCAATGTTCAGAACAGACGGCCGATAACGGCAGCTCCTCCACACTCCTGAAAACACAGCATGGTCACATTACACACACTCATTATATCAGAGCCAGGGCTTTTGTTAGCAAACGTGTCAGCGCTATCAAAGCTATTTCGGAACAATTGAGCAGGTCGCAGATAAGAACAAAGGGGGTGGTGTGACCCAAGCTTCTGACTTTGGCGCAGAGCTGTAGCTGTTAGTTTAACATTGGAAGGACATGTTGCACAGTAGGTTCCTATTGTAAAGGTTTGTAAATTGGGCTATGTGGTAATCAACTTAAGTTATATTATGGGGAACATGTGTATACAATAACAATATGTCTTAGTCTAGCGTTGACTAAATAAACATTAAGTCATGACTGAGACCAAACTGTACACAGGCCTACAATAGCATTCACACCACTAATGACACTTATGGTCCAGGACATGTTTCCTTGTAATCACAAATAACATTAATTTTCTACTGCTTAGTCCTGTTAGGGGTCACGGGTGACTGGATCCTATCCCAGCAGCTTTTGGCCCGAGGCGAGGTACACCCTGGCCAGTTAGTCACAAATAACAACAGGCAACTGATAAATAAAACCAGAAATGCCAATGTCAAAGACCGGGACAAATAAAATAAAGACTTTTTGTGAGACAGTTATGTAGTACTACGACAATATAGTATAGTGATAAAGGGGGATTTTAAAACAACGTTGAATATTCGAGGGGATGTGTCCTCCCAGTATTATGTTCACAATACTGCTTTCGTGATTTTCTATTTTAAGTAAGTGTGTATACCACTTTGTGTACACTCATCTTTGTGTGTGTTGGTTGCCCCATAAAAGAACACAGACAAACCTAGACAATGCAGTGGGCTTTAGCAAAGGAAACAGATTTCTGTCCCACTCCCACTGACAGGAAACGCCTCTGAGACCACCGCACCCCACTTTCGTCTCACTCACACACGTAGAGGGGAAGTGTAATCACACAGTGCAGAGGCATTACAAAGCTTTTTTTTTTTTTTTTTTCTGCAAACCACAGCAAGATTCCTGCTCCAGGTTTTTGGTGTTCATGTGGAAAGCCTAATAAATGTCTGAGTTTACACAAGTCTTTTTAAAAAGCTTGTATCTTCCCACCATAAAACCACACCAATCATGTACACATAGGTTCTGTACACTCAAAGGGAAAATGTGGTTACGTTATGCTGTGAATACAGTAAAAACACAACAGGACATTTGTTCTGACTGGGACCTTGGCAAATTAAATTATGTAAGTGGTAGGACATATGAATGGGCTATGCAGTTTTGAGTTAAAAATAACTCCTGTAGAAAAGCAACAGTAGAAAATGGCTGCAAATGGCTGTAAACACTAGTAGAAAAGTTGCTGCAAAGTTAGTTTGAGGCAAAAAAAAACAAAAAACTGTTGCGCTGTTGAGGAGGACAGAGATGGTTCTTCTGCTGAGGTGGTGATGGGGTGGAGGAGGGTGGAGTCACGTAGCTGACCAGCTGGCCGAGATAGAGAGAGGGTGCTTTAAATATTAAACGCTGAATGATGATTGGCTGAAAGCTTGAGATGGAGGGTTCTGATTTTCTGAGAGGAAGCAGATTGACGATGATTAGAGGGAAGACTCTTCCAGGCTGAATTTTTGCTACAGGTGCATGACCTGCAATATTTGTATAACCCTACTCTGGACCAACATCCACTGATCAAAACAAAGACTTAACCTAGTCTAACCCAAGGACTTTGTGAAAGTTTATTTGATCACAACACAATTCAATCGAAGCAGTTCTTTGCAATTCAGAAATTTCCTTTGTTTTTGTCTGTATTACAATAACAATACTTATATGTGCTGCCCTAATAATAACTATTTTCCCCATAAGATAGTGCTGTAAACACGCTCATGGCTTTATAGAATACTATAAAGGCTCTTTTAAATGTTACTCTATAAAACTCTGTTAACTATAATGTATCTAATTCTTATGTAATACCTACGCTGTCCTCCAGCTACTCATTCCAGAGTGTGTGTGTGTGTGTAAGTGTGTGTGTGTGTGTGTGTGTGTGTGTGTGTGTCAGCAGTGTCCCAGTTCCGCACTTTGTCTGCTACGTTAGCAGCTTTTGCACCAAGGAACAATGGACAGAGGCACAACTCCAGTGCTCCGGCTTTATGACTTTATGTTCATGAAGTGATGTCAGGCAGCAGTCTAGTAGTAGGGTGTGGTGAGAGAATGAGCGAAGAGAAAGAGGGAAGTAGGGTTTATTCAATGCCCAAGAGAGTGGGCTGGGGTATGGGGAGTATTATGTTACATCATGCAGCTGGATGTCTGGAGCTGAGAAACACAACAGAAAGCACTGAAACAAATAAAAACACAAGAACTGATTCCCACAGTCAGAAAATGATAAAGATAAATTTTAATGTCAAAAACAACATACAATGAAATGTAAACAAAAAAGTCTATGAACCATGTACATTTTACATTTACATTTAGTCATTTAGCAGACGCTTTTATCCAAAGCGACTTACAAGTGAGTAATGAATAGAGGTGCCTATATGAGAGAGGAAGGGGGGTCTAAGAAAAAATGGTGGGACTTTTGCAGGAGTTGCATCATTGGTGAGGAATTTACATCAAGCATAGATCCAGACTTTTTTTTTTTTTTAGGTCTCAGCCTGCGAAAAGTCTGTGTTTCTAGTGCTTTTCATATGCACGGTCTGTCTCTGCATGAGCTAACAGCTGCAAGTAAGACACACACTGTTATATTTACCTCAAAGCATGCCAAGTATTTTCTTTGATACTGGCTTATCTTCGCAAGAGTTGAGGAAGGAGAAAGACGGTTGGAGTTAAGATAAAGGTAGAGCACCATTTGGAAACTGACAGCCTAATGTCAGAGTGACAACTAAATTAATGTAGTATTTTACTGAAATTTTATTTTTGGGTTTAATTAATACAAGGCTTTATTCAGTCATCCAGCAACAAGAACATAGTAACTTCAGTATCAGGCACTGATACAATTACAAATCCTTAACCATTTTCCAGATTTTACTATCTACAGCAATTATATTAGGATAATTACTGTATATGGTGTCCTTTCAATTTAAGATATTTGGTGACAACTGTCAAGTTAGATAAATATTTGATACAGGTTAAAATTTGAATAATTTTATCTGATTGTCAGATTTTAAATCCATGCGTAATTGAGTAAAACAAGAATGATATACATATATAGGGTTGGATTGTTCTGGCTTGGTGCCCTGGCTTAGGACCATAGTCCACTTGGCAGATACGCAAGGAGCTGCTGAAGTGTGACAGAGAATTACAATCCAATATTAAGTATATTTATGTTTAAATGGATTTAAAATGTGTTGTCAAAATGTTTCACCAAGAATAATCAATCTGATGAGGACCGTCTGCTTTAATAGAGAGTTCTATGAAAATGTTAATCAACTTCTTTTGATGAAGGAAGTATAATTAGAGAGTTTCACTATTTAAGATCAATTCATTGTAGCACATCTACACACTGCACGAGAGGCACTTTGTAACATTTTGTTTTAAAATGTACCAATGTGTTTTATTTCTCTTAGTCAAAAGCACTGAGGGAGCGCTGGTTGTTAGATGGAGCCCCAGAGGAAGAGGAGACTAAGCGGCGTCTGCAGGAGGACGAAGTCAAGACCAAACTGCTGGAACAAGTCATCCTCAGGTCAGAATCTAACTATGGTTTCAGTGGTAAAGGTTCTGTCATTCTGTAAATATGGACTCGTCTGTCGTCAATATTGTGAGTAATACAAGGGACATAATGAAATGATTGTGACCAGGCTGAGGCACATCTTGAGCAATACACAGACATCAGATAATTTTTATAATGAGTTTAAATTGAACAATAACAAATGTTTTTGGCTTAATCAGATGAGATAATATCTTGTCATTCCCATTCTCTGAAATATGACATAATTGTGTTGTGAAAACTTACACTTATTTTTTACTATAACACAATGTTACAACCAGAGCAGGATCTTCATTAAATGTGATTATATTGCTCTTAATAACATAATAATCTGCATGTATGCGTCTGTGTGGCAGGCTGGAGCAGGAGATTGAAGAACTGGAGACAGGCGTGCAAGGGAAGGGTGTGGCAAAAGAAAACGGAGGTAAGTTTAGTACCCATGACAACATGTGATGACTCATGAAACCATGGCAACTTCGCCTGACCAACCATGTCAGAAAGACAAATAGAGCTAATAATAGCCTGTTCATTCACTCTTTATTAAGTCCTCTATCCACTTCCAGGAATAATTAAAACAATTTCCTATTTTTCACTCTTGTACCCCTTGATTTGCCCTGGCTGCCTCCTGTGATGCTCTGGTGCTCCCTATAGGCAAGAATGGAGTAGTGCAAAATTTGGGTCAGACCCCCAAAAGAGAAGTCACCGGAATGGAAGCCAAGCTGTTGGGTCCTAGCCCTGACCAAGCAAGTGCGGACAACCCTGTAACCCTGGTGTTCATGGGATACAAGACCGTGGAGGAGGAGCAGGAGTCCCGCACTGCTCTGGGAATGGAAGGTGTGGATGGTAACGTTAAGGCAGAGTTTGTTGTAATTGAAGATGGAGAGGGGAAAGCCGCGGGAGAAGGAGCGACCGATGATCAGGCCCCACCCAATGGGAGCATGGCAGAGAAGGAAAAGGCTGAGGAAGGGGAGAAGGGGAAGGAAAAGAAACAGACCTGCAAATGTTGCACGGTCATGTGAGAGCTGAGGACACACCTGCGCAGTCGTGTGTGCAGCTGCATGTGTCTGTATTCGTGTGTAGCTTTCTGTCTGTATGAGAGTGTGTGCGTGTGTGTGCGTGTGTCAGGACTGGAAAAAAAAAACAACCAAACTAACAAAATCAGAGTACACAGCCAATACCAACGAGAGCCAATACAAGCTCTAGCTACGTCAAACATAAAGACTCATAAGTACACTTTACGCCGTCTGATTCTCTCTGATATGTATTTAACTTTTGATTTCAATTGATATTTTTCTATTTTTCTGTCTTGACATTTATATTGTATTCATTATGTATATCCTTATTATGGGACAGTGTACTGTAAGGTCATCGCTATTATTGTTCAAAAAAAGGAAATGTATTAGCTCTCTGGAAAATCTGGTAATCATTCAAACAAACTATGAAGGACACAGATACGTAAATATATATTTCTCTGTGTAGACCTATCAAGTATTTATCGGTCAATTTCATAGTTGCAATATTGTCTAAGATCTTATTTTAAATAGTATTTTAATATATTGATATGAAATTATGTTTTATACAATGTATTTATTGTTTTTTGGTTCAAAATCATCTCAAACCATCAACTGCATGTGAACTTGTAAGCAGATTTACAATCATGCCAAGTGACTTTGCTTTGGACTCATGTGCTCATTTGTTTAGTTACACCAGTCATCAGTAACAGTACGTGTTGTTAGGTATAAGTTTTTACAGCACCAAGAGGCAAATTGGACACATGTACATGAAAATTAAAGTTTTTATAATACGATATATAGTTTATGGTCTGTGTACTGTAACAAAGTAGTCCTAACAGACCATTGCGCAGATGATTACAAATGCTTAAGTCATTTTGTTCTCTCCACAGAATCTATATAAATCTTTATATAAGGTAGCACTGCATGAATCTTTGCAACTCTTTGGACTGTCTCGTCACCGTTAGGTCTGTTATAGTCACTATCACGTTCACATAAATGTAATCCAGGGGTTAAATTGGGATCCCATTGTGACATTAGTCTGCCTTGTTCAGCTTATCATTATGATACAAAGCTTTTGTCTCTTCATGAACCAAATAAAATATGTTGATAATGTAATTTCACTGTGTCTTGGTTGGCTGCTGGTTTCTGTCCTGTTCATTCCCAGTTTAACCCCTGACACTTTATATATTATGTACACCTTGGAGAAAGTGTAGACCTTAATTTACAGTGGCACTTCAATGTAGGTTATTTTCAGTGTGAAAATACAATGTGAATATATATTTTAGTTGTACTCAGTTATGATTTTAAGGTTTTGGCATAGTGATGATAATATGTCTTGATTAAGATGATGCATAATAGATAGCCCTGAAAGCCTATTGAATAATTGTATTTGTTTGGTGGCCAAATGAGGCTATGGCTTATCTGGTCAGTGATGCTAAGCCACCAGTCATTGTGCTTCTCATTCATGTTTCACTTTCAATTATCACATTATTACACCCTCTCATCTTGATTGTTTAGCCACAACTCCACAGTCTTTACATGGAAAACAACCTCAGAAGTTGGTGCTATTCCTGAGTCTTGTCTAAATCTCCATCTCCATGTTTTCTTAGAGAAAAGTGGATTGTGGGAGTCTACTGACTTTTGCAAACACTCAAAGGAGTATTTGAAACCTTCAGTGCCAGATGCATTGTCTCAAGTCTTGCCTCAATTTGCCGCTACAGTAACAATCCCTCACACATTCCAAAGGGAGGTCAAGAGGCATGGACTGATTAAATTATAGTCTATGCTTTCCATATGTACAGTTCCCCCAAAATATACAACTTGAAGCTTTCCCTCTGATACTGACTTGTGTTTTACTTTAAAAAAAAAAAAGCCTGTTTGCAAGGCTTTATTTTATTTAGTTTGTGTATCTAAAAAAGACAAATACATTTGTATGTTGTTGGTGCCTTTGTCAGGTTCAGTTGGTTGGACTTGTCTGTCTGTTGCCATTTTTAGAGCAAGATTTTTCTCGCTCTGCCCCTAGATACAAAGACCGACCTGAAACACTGCCTTCTTTTCATTATACATACAACTCATTGTCCACACTTCTATTTGAAGTAATTCCAACATACAATATAGGACATATGCAAACTACAGTCTTAGAAAAAGACTTTGTCATTGACAAAGTTTTTTTTATGAGATTTTAGTAGGTTTGATGTTTCATGCCTGCATTACCAACTGTTGTAAGTCATGTATTCAACATACACCTTGCTATGTGTGCATATTTGTACAGTTGTATATGTGCAAACTTATTGCTATAAATATTTGGTTAATAGTGGGTCTCTGGGACAGCAGCAGAAAAAGTAACTTTGTGTTAGACCAATGCCTGTTCATCTATTCTGTGATTGTCTAAATGTTTAATCTTGAATAAAATTACTGTTTGTTTTCAGCGAGTCACTTAAGTCTACATGTATGGCTGCCCACGCTGTTTCTAGTTTATAGATAAATTAATATACTTGTGCAATGGCCAATTGGAAATTGGCCGCAATACTAGTAACCGGCCACTAGAGGGTGTAGGTTTACTGCTTTTTTTTCATATACCAAACATGAATCATCTAAACTCTAGTCGTGTGAGGCCCTCAAAGTGGATGACGGAGTAGATTCTCGTGTCACGTGTTTTTTTTTTTTAACTTGACTTCCTTGGCGAACAAAACTTAGACATTAGGCCTACTTGTATTTATTTCTAAAAACATAACTTTTCAGAATGTTTAAATACCTATAATAAGATGTGTGGATGTGTTGTGTTGATCTGGCAAAGTAGCCTATATATGTTCTCAATAGATGGAATTGTCATTTAGACTTTGTAGAAGCCAGGTGCACTGTGTAAGGATTTGTTAAATTATTTTACTTTGAGGCTATCTGGTAACTACAGTACATTTCAGGCCATTTATTTTCTCATTTAAAAATATTGCATGGTGTTCCTTTGAAGGCTATTAGAGAATTGCAAAGCTAAAAGTAAACATAGTCACACTGGCTAGCCTTAAGAATAACAATCGGTTATTGTTTTGGTTACAAAATAGTTTCTCCCACACCCGCTTTTATGTAAAAGAGACAAAGGGGTAAACAATGGGAAACAGTCGGTGGGAGGTCAGGTATCTGCAGCACAAAAAAAAAAAAAAAACACACAAAAAAAAGGTCAGCCTTCAGTCCCAAGCAAAAGGTTAGCCACTTGACGTAGCCTATCAAACCATCAATTTTAGTTGTAAGTGTTTTTAACTCTTGATCTATGATTATCCACAGAAAGTAGAAGATTTAGGTCACAATTATACCTGACCTTAACTTCATTCATATTCTGACTCAAACTACAGATTTGTATGTCATTAATGTCCTGTAAAAATTAAGGCTTATTCAAATAAATAAAATAATAATAATTATGGGATCACATTAAGTACTTCTTTTATGATCTTAGCAAAGTAAATATTCAATATGCAAATACTTGATTCAATCAGGTTAATTGTCCTCAGTTAATTACCATAGATTGTAAATATAAAATGATAACCTGCACAACCTAAGAGCTTACCATAGCCTAATGCTAAATTGTTGTATTTTTGACTGGCTTTGCATTAACCAGTTTTGCAAATAAGATCTCTACAAGGCCTTCCAGTTTAAACTTGCAAATGTGTCTTCAACATTTCCTATAGTCTAATCTAATCTATTACGCAAGTAGGCTATGGTGCAAATTAACATTTTATTTGACAATGGCCACCTTAGCTTGACTTAGGCCTATTTATAATCACTCTGCCCTGTATTCCATTCATATTGGAAACATTTAGAGATAACAACAACAGACTTTGGACCTCACGAACCCCTGCTACTACCCTACAAGTTATAATGAGTTTTAGTTGGTATAACTAACCAAAACTTACAGTAAAGTGACCCCAGAAGCTAAAATTAACTTATATTGTACTTCTCTAAAGACTAGTTATGATGTGGAAATTTGCCGCGGCCTTCTCTTTTACCAAATGATTGCAGTCTTGTCCAATCACAAGCCTCTGAGCAGCTTGTTCCCGCCTATTTTTGTCTCTTGGAGATGTGTTGACCAATCAGCGCTCGCCTTTGTGTGTTCAGCCATTTTGTAAGAAAATCAAGCAAGTCTGCCGCCCTACCTTCGCTTCAGACCTGCAGTTTTTTTCTTGTGCAATGGACGGGTAAGTAAAAAACATCCAGTCTTAAGATTTTAATCAAGACAAATCAGCCAAAAAACGTCTTCCAATTCATTGTTAGATTAGTTTCAAAGTGTCTTGTGTGCGATGGCTGTCTTTCAAAACAGTCAGACCGAGAAAGTTTACTTGAAAAGAGTTTTTCATGAAAACATGCAACAGTTAGCAGAAACGTTGGCTACCTAGCAGAGGCCAACACAATTTTTATATAAAGTAATATATTTTAAAGCAGTAGTTGGTAATATTTACAGTTAAAAAAAAACGTGGATATACAACATTATAATTGTATTACAGTGCCGAGCGGAGAGGCGTTGTTTAACACGGATTAAGTGTGTTGGTAACTTGGTTTCACGGGAACTCGAGCGAAGCTAAAGCAACGTGTCTCATTTCCGCATTCATTGCCTGGCAGAATTAGGGCCATGTTGAAGATGTCTGGCTTGTACAGCTCACGTTGATTCAATTAAATACTTATCCACTGGGTTAGCTCTCTGTCGATAGGGTAATATTAGAGATTGTCAAATGTATATTTATGTTTGCTTTGACCACCAGAGCTCGCGTGATCCAAAAGGACCTGTTGCTTGCAGCAGTATATTCGCTCTCTTGGACTCGCTTAAATATGTTTTGCTTAATTAAAGTTGTTGTTTGCAGTAGGTTGTACTGACATTTAACTGGTGGTTTTGTTTTGCTCCTACAGCCGCCTAGACGCTGACTTGTACCCTCTGGGATCCGGCTACGTCCCTGAAATTGAGTAAGTATTAAATTTTAAAACCTTCAAAAAGAAAATTTTCTCTGATCTTTTTTTGGCTTCGTAAATCTATTCTTGATAGAAGGCATTCCTTTTGAGCATCGGCTGATGTATAACGTGTTAAAGATGCTCAGTGCCATGTTGTTGCTATGCTTTGTGCTTTACATCACTGTTTATTAGATTGTATTTCCTAATTGCAAACGTTTTTTTATGTTACAGCAGTGTCCATGACATATCAGTTGGCACCAAGGTATGTGAATTTTTTTCATAATTATAGTGGCTATTATTTATTTATTTAATTTATTCCTTCCTTCCATGGCTTGTGTGTTTGTCAAGAAAAGCATAACTCTCTTATGGTTTAGTCGATCATGGGCATATTTTGTATTTGGTCAAAAGGTTTCACTTCTGTTACATTTATCTGACTAAAAACAACTTTTTTATTTCCAAGAGCCTACTCATTAATTACAGAGCAGCTCAGAGCCTTTGGCGTGTAATGGCAGGCTGCCTCCCTGTTTTAAACATGTATGAAATGCAACCTGTGCTCAGCAAATTAAGTACACAAAGTCCAATGGTTGCAGCCTGAGAATTCAGAATGTTTTATTTTTATTTATTTATATATATCTATATCACGTCACTTTTGAGAGTGTTATGTTGCAAGGGAAATGAAGCTTCCTATTTATTTATATGTTGGTACCTCTTAGTACCAGCCTTGAACACTTTATTGTAAGTAGATCAGTGTTGGTGCATGACTCACTCTGAAATTTCCGGGGATTGAAGTTTTGCCTTTATGCTTTGGTGACTACATCTACATTTTTATAGATTGCTTAAAAGGGAAAGGACACGTTGTTTCCTGCAAACTGCTGGTTTTTAGGTTCTTTTTCTAATAAAAATGCCTAGCTTTCTTGGTAAAAAGGCTATAAGCAACAATGTGTACATGGAGTAATTTAACTCTATCCACTGTAACCATCCTCCTACAACTGTCATCCCCTCGGCCAAAGGTCTTTACACTGTTTAAACAAGGGCTGATGCACGCCTGTAGGAAAAACACACCCCACCCCCTCTGCTTATTTCAGTAAAGCTGGTTATTCTTGAAAACAGTTAACAATGCACTTTTTAAAAGCATTCTGTGAGGCTATATATTTTGCTCAAGTTCTGATTCTTGGCCTTGTATTTAACATTGCCTGTTCTGTGGGGTTTAAATGCTGTGGTAACGATGATGCTGAGTTATGGAGCAGTGCCTTGTTGGAATCTGTAATTATTCGGTCTGGGCAGAGCGTCTGGCATTCCGTGGTCGCATTCCTATCCCCCCTCCAGCCCCCGAGAGGCACAGTGGCCTACCCCCTTCGCTGGCAACTTGGGACGAGCACGGTGAACAAACGTGTCTCTACCTGTGCTCTTTTTTTTTTCTTTTATAATCTCACATGGCCCAAAATAGCTTTAATATGTAGTAGGTTCCATATGCAGCTGCAAAGTCTATTGGGATGTAATTATGCTATTTTCAAACTTATTATGTTTACCTACATCTATAGTATCCTTAAATTGGAAAACCAGTTTAAGGTTGCCTCTTTTCCCATAAGTCATCCTCCACAGAAAGTGGCTATGATACTTTAACCTTAAAAAAATGCTGAGCATGTTAAAGCCCACTTATCAGGTTTGTTTTGTAGACATATTTTTGACACCGCTCGGTTTTCTTTTTGCTTTGTTGCTTTTACATTCTAATAACCAAAAGTGTATTCAGTTAACGTAATCCACTGTTTTGTATCTGTTCTTGTGTAGCAGTTTGGAGTACTTTTTTTCTATTATTAGAATGAGGAAGTTGGGGGAGAAAAGTCAGTTCCTGTCAGAGCAGTAATCTTCAGCTCTCACGAGGAAGTTACTCTAAACGTTGGAAATAAGCCTGATTTTGTTGCTTTTCCTCACCCACACAACCACCAAGCAAGGCCGTAGCCACTCCATGTCTCATGGTGCACATCTGGCTTTTGCGTCACAAAATGTCTTCACAAGTTGCAACATTCTGTTTATCGCTATTTTACAGTATTTAAATACAAGACATGCCTACCATTTTGTAAACGTTTAAGAACTGGCCTTTGGAATAGGCCCTGTTTTCTAAAATCCCTCAGAATAGAAACAAATGTTGTATAAGGAATGGCATACTACAGTTGTATGAACCTTGTAGTGACTAAGTCAGCCCCCAGGTAGACAGAATAAACTAATCTATGAACTATGTTTGGACTCTGTAACACTAGCCCTGTTTAGACCTCCATTTACTGCTTTTTTTTGTGTGTAGACCTTTAAAACCCCACACATTGTCAATCACAAGGTGAGGAATGCCAGCAAACCTGCATCACTGGTCATTAAACTGCTCTGAGGCTCTTCCACTCTGCGTATGTGTGTGTTGCTGTATAACAATGGCCCTAGTCTCAGTGTGAACAGGAGCTTCATTGTAGGCTGCTGTAGAGCTTAGGCTGCTGAGCCACTTCTTGTGACTGCTGTACTTCATCTCAGCCGACCACAAACACAGCAAAGAGAGCAGCCCTGAAACAGCACTTTATTATATCTACTACAGAGAAGTGCAACAAGGTTGTTTCAGACAGTAACCCGCTGTGGGCTGGGAGTATCCCCATCTGGTCAGAGCTCTTCCGTATGTTGTCCAATAATACGAACAATGAGATGATGGCTTGTACTGGTTGGCAGCTGGAAAGCCATTGCTGCCTTAAGATGTCTTTTAGCTTTAGGATATGTTTGTTCTGAGTATAAAATACTTTAGTACTATAGTTTCAGGATTTGAAATTTAGAAATAACCAAGCTCAACTGTGGTTGGGGGGGCAAAACTTGAATTTACCTATAAAACCAAATGCCAAAATTCTTCCTTGTAAGGAAAGTGAGGCTTCACTGTGTCTGCCTGATCCTCTTTTGGTTATCAGATTACTTCCTGCTCTATCACACAATGGCCCAGGTAATATGAGAGCTGTGCTTTCCACCTGCTGGGCTGTGTCCTCATTGGTGTTTGCAATGAATTGACCCATTGTTTTTTCTCTCTCTGTGCAGAGGGGATCCGACGAACTCTTTTCTTCTAGCGTATCCAACGGACCCTATATCATGAACTCAGGTAGGAGGGGTTGCCAAGGCAGGGTGAATCCTTTTTTCTGAAGTGCTCATCATGTGTGTGTTGTTTGTCGCCATGGCGAGCAATCCATTATTCAAGAAGAACCAGGGCCTTCTGTTCTCTCCTGATTGTATCTGCTTCTGTTTCCTGCTGCAGCCAATGGCAACGACAGCAAAAAATTCAAAGGTGACGTCCGCAGTCCTGGTGTTCCGTCACGTGTTGTCCATGTGCGAAAACTGCCCAACGACATAAACGAGGCTGAGGTTATTAGCCTGGGACTTCCCTTTGGGAAGGTCACTAATCTGCTGATGCTCAAAGGAAAAAACCAGGTAAGATCAAATACATGCAGGGCTTCTCAGCAAACCCGTATGGGTTAGTACATTGTGCTTTAGAGTTTGTGGAAGACATGTAGTCAAATGATCATTGACGCAAGTCAGATGTGTGGCACATGTAATTGATAATGATTGTTAAAAAAATTATTGAAGTGAATATGCTTTTTGGACATCAGATTCTAATCATAAACCGTCAACAGCTTACCTCACTGTATTTTGAGTAAAAAATTGAGTTGAGTGTCTCTTTTGAAGGCTTTCTTGGAGCTGAACAGTGAGGAGTGTGCCCAGACTATGGTGAGCTACTACTCCTCAGTCACTCCTGTCATCAGAAACCACCCAATCTACATGCAATACTCAACACATAAGGAGCTCAAGACAGACAACTCTCCAAACCAAGTGGTAAGCATTGGCATTCAGATGCACTTATGGATACACTAATTCAGTCACTTTGTCAAACACATTCCACATTGTTTTTATTGTCTTTAGCGTGCTCAAGCAGCTTTGCAGGCAGTCAACGCTCTGCATGGAGGTGCTATGGGAAGCATGGCTATTTCCACAGATACAAGTAGCATTGGCGGTGCTGCATCTCAAAGTCCTGTGCTCAGAGTCATAGTGGAAAACCTTTTCTACCCAGTCACCTTGGATGTGCTGCACCAGGTACAATGAGCAATTATGTAGATTTAAAAATCTATATAAGAAGTATATTAAGAATGAAAACCTTTTGCATTTGTAGCAACTAAAAAAAAGCTGTTTATTTTTTAAACAGATTTTTTCAAAATTTGGGACTGTCCTGAAGATTATCACTTTTACCAAGAATAACCAATTTCAAGCTCTGATTCAATATGCTGATGCTATGACAGCCCAACACTCTAAACTGGTGAGAACTGTCTTAGTAACTACTAAAATAAGTGCATGGAAACAGTTAAACCAATGTCACAATGTTGCATCAAACTTATCTGTATACTAAAGCATTTAGCATATATGTAATGACTAAATGATCAACTTCTGACTTAGTCTCTAGATGGCCAGAACATCTACAATGCCTGCTGTACCCTAAGAATCAGCTTTTCAAAGCTCACCAGCCTGAACGTCAAGTACAATAATGACAAAAGCAGAGACTACACTCGACCAGACCTTCCCAATGCAGATTCTCAGCCTTCCATTGACCATCAGACCATGGCAGCATTTGGTAAGATTGAGCATCAAGAAAATGTTTCAACAAAGGCATCTGGGTGTAGTTTTGAAGGTGAAGATGTTTGGTTGAGGGCGAGCTTTGAAGGTGACCTCACTTGAGGGACCAAACGTCTTCACCTTCAAAACTACGCCCAGATGCCTTTTTTTTTTTTTTTATTGAACCTTTTCTTGACTATGTCCTGGATGACTGAGGACCTCCACAGACACGATTTGAGCAAATCACTGTTATGTAATTATTAAAATAGTTAAACCATAATTTATAGATATGCCCTCTTTCATAACAGGTCCAGGCATCATCTCCGCCTCTCCTTATGGTGGCGCTCACACTTTCCCCCCAACCTTTACTATTCAGCAAGCAGGTAAAAAAAACAACCATTGTCAAATTTGTAAAGTTTTTGTTTTCCTTGGTTGAGTTTATATTCTTCTTTTTAAAAATGTTTACCAAACAATTAAATTTTTGTGTCCCAGGTTTGTCTATGCCTGGGATCCCCAGTGCCCTTGCCTCGCTGGGAATGGGACACTCGGGCATGGCGGCTGCAGCAGCAGCTGCATCCCGGCTTGGCCTAACAGGGCTCACAGCCACTGCAGGACATAATGTCCTGTTGGTCAGCAATCTGAACCCAGAGGTCAGTGTACACATGAGACTATAACAGCCCTACAGTTTGCCCAACAATCAAAAAAATTAAGAGTGGCGTTTGTGTACACTATGGTTCCTGGTATGGATCCATCTTTTTAAGAGGTCCGTGTTTTAAGCCCGTCTTCCATCTTCATGTGATAACTAGTGCATTTTTAATATGGGGTTTCACAACCTCCTTTTTTCTCTCAGGACCTCTTTGTGTTTGACCAGTCTTGCTGTATTTCTGACCTGCCACTTTGCTCACTGAATTTTTTTAAGTTTATTCAAAACACTAACTTCTTTTATTAAAAAAAAAAAAAAAAGAAAGAACTTACCATTTCATATCTTCATTTTTGTCCATTAGTTGAAATCATTCTTAAGTTGTTGGAGAGACAATATTACTTTTTGTACATTGTTTTATATACATATTTTGTTAGTGTTTTTATTTTTTTTTTGTTTACGTGGCATGTATAAGTAGTCTGTTCTATGTTATTAAGATATGTAGTCTTACAATATAGTTTCATTTAAATATAGTAATCAAGTTGGATAATTTTAAATGATTATTTTCTCAATAGTTTTATTTTTGTAATGAAAAAGTAGACCGTCAAAACCATAGCATTTTAAAAGTACATATTGTCTCTGCCTTTTTTTCTGTATTTCATTGTTAATCTTTTTCTCTTCTTTTTTCTCCTAGTGTTCCCATAGTGACAGTGCATTTTAATTTAGCCAGTTCTACTGTCTGAAGCACTACATTTCTTTGTGTATACTGACCTTGTTTTTACTTCCATTTTTTTTTCTCTCTCTCCTCTGTCTCTGTCCCTCTCTCCCTCATTTGTTTTAAACCCCCTCCTGCCAACTGACTGCACGCCCCATGACCAATTGTTCCCGCTGTCCTGTGCCCCTTTGCCACTCCTCTCACCTCTACACCCACTTCTACACTACCCACCCATCCCATTGCCCCATCCATTGTCTCCAAATTGGCCCCCATCCACCAAAACAAAACACTACATTGGCTCTACTCTGAATCCCATCACTCCCATTATTCTCCCCACTCTCTCCAAATCTTCTCTTCTCCATTTCTTCGTCCCTCATGCCTCTCCTCCATGGTACTGTGGCCTTCCTGTGGACCTCGCTGCCTGTGGCCTGCGGATATGTCCCGACTCCACTCCACTGTCCTCCACTCCGCTCGTCTCTTTTCCCCTGTCCCCTGTTCCCTGTCCCTTTTGGCCCCCTGCCCCGCTGCTCCCCCTGCTGTCTCTAAAGAGCGTTACGCCACACTGCCTCTTTATTCTTTTCGGTACGTTATCATCCTTTCATCTCCTTTTTTTATGACTACTGTTACCCGGCAAGGTGGGCATGTCTTGTCTCATGATGTTTGCTTTTTTTAACCACTGATGGCTTGTCATCAGCTACAGGGCTATGAGAGGGTGGGGGTCTTTGTTGGTTTGGTTTGGGGTTTGTATGAACTGTTTGGGTTGTTGTGGATTTGTGGAAGGAAAGAGAGGTGGAAACACTGCTCAAAGCTGCAGCATTTCATTAGAAGTTAATTGCCTTGGGTTAATGTCTCTAAACAGAAAACTATTTGCTTTTAATAATCTATAACGAGCACAGCATTTAAGTAGTAGTAGTATTGTTCAATTGCATCAATTGCAAATTCAAACTGGAAAGCACCACTCAAACATGTATTTTTTTATTTAGGTAATTTTTTCTTGGGGTGCTTTTTTTAATAAAAGCAAAGAAAATGGAATGCTGCTGCTTTTTTCTAGTGAACAATTTGTGACATATCTCTTGAAATATGTCATAAGTTTATATATTTAAATTTTATGTAGGTATGTGCATGATTAGTTCATTCTTGCATGTCGTTTAGTTATAAATGTTTTCTCTATTGCTAATCAAAAGCACAAATGTAATTTATATCTCTTCCTCCCAAAACACACCAAAATCTTGGTAATTCTCAGAAACGGTCTCAGTAGGATAAGTTTGATTTAGACTGTCACCAAAACTAGTGGACTAGACCTATTAATCAGCTCTTATTTAGTAATACATTTTAGTTAGTGTTGATTTGACTACTTTTTGCTGCTGTGATTGATTGTGTGGCTGTTTGACACTCTTTGTTGTGTTGTGACACTTGTGCATTTTCTTCCTAGGTGTGTATGGCGATGTAATGAGAGTAAAGATCCTGTTTAATAAAAAGGAGAATGCTCTGGTCCAGATGTCTGATGGCACACAGGCTCAGCTAGGTAGCTACTCCAAGAGGCTGTGCAACCTCTACTTTTCTTCTTCTATTTTCTCTATTAGAATAACAATATACATGGACAAGATCTGGCAACAAAATAGTTTTTCTTTACCGTCTGTCTGTGCTTGTACAAGTGTTGATTCAGATGTGTTTTCCAGCTATGAGCCACCTGAACGGCCAGCGGCTCCACGGTAGGGCCATGCGTGTGACTTTGTCAAAGCATACCACAGTGCAGCTGCCCAGAGAAGGCCACGAGGACCAAGGCCTCACAAAGGACTTCAGCAACTCACCCCTGCATCGTTTTAAGAAACCTGGCTCCAAAAATTATTCCAATATCTTCCCTCCTTCTGCAACACTCCATCTCTCCAACATACCGTGAGTGCTCATTTCTTATGTCCGCAACTAAACAAAATGCTGCTGGAGATTGTAATAGTTTTAAATGTATATCAATTACATCCATGTCTAGTCCTTCTGTGATGGAAGATGATCTCAAGAGACTGTTTGCAAGCTCAGGAGCCACAGTCAAGGCCTTCAAATTCTTTCAGTAAGTACACACACCAGGATATAAATATTACTGTTTATAGTTTTGGAGTGGAGAATAAACAGCAGTATTATCCCACTATAAGCAGCAATCGCATATGTGGAAAGCATCTTGTTCAGTGAGCCATATTTGTGTTTTTTAACAGGAAAGACCGTAAGATGGCGCTGATCCAGATGGGCTCAGTCGAAGAGGCAATAGAGTGCCTCATTGAGTTCCACAACCATGACCTGGGAGAGAACCACCACTTACGAGTGTCTTTCTCCAAATCCACCATCTGAGTGCCTTCCCTTTCCAACATCATCAGAACGCTGCTTTCTCTTGGTTGTATTCAGTGAAAATGAACAATACATAAATGTTTTTTGTAGAATGTTGCTCCCTTCAACTCATATTAATGCAGCCTCATTAAGGTTTGGGTATTGGGTCTGACCAAGCCCTTTTACACATGTTGTCCAGAAAAGACCAAATATCAGTTAAGGAACATTTTTGAACACGTTATGTTTTTACAAGGACACCCAGCAGTATGCATGTCTTCTGTGATGCAAAGCTTAGACCAACATGGTAGCAGTATCAGTTATTGAACTTGTTCTATTTTCTGTGGAGCTGTAGTTAAGTTTAAGCAAGAGCGAACTTTTTTTGTTGTTATTGTTGGTATTGAGGCAAGTGTATTTCTGATTTCCAAGTTTGTTCTACTTAAATTAATACATCTGCCCAATACCCGTAGGGTGAGACGTGAGCAACATTCTGCTGTTTAACATTTTTATATTGGAGATAAAGTTGAGGAGGCTGATTGTCACTTTAGACCAAATTTCTTGGAGAAACCTCCACTTTTATCTTGATGTGAATTATAGCTGTCCACCACAGACACACTTGAGCATTCCTTTTACTAGAGTTCATAGGTGCCTTCTTGAGCCGCCATTTTGAATCACCATGGCCAGTCAGAAATAGTCACAATTGTATTGCCATTGACAACATTGGCTGACATCTCGGTAACCATTTAACCGTTTTTTTTTTTTTTTTTTTTTACATCTACCCGATTATTTGCTTCAAGGGATCCTTACCACTACTTTATTCAGCATTGAGGGATATTCTCCGGTCCACAGTCTTGTGCCTTACTTTGCCCCAAACAAATTGCCTTAACCTCTGGCTCTGTTTGGAAGACTTGTATCGTTTCATCTTGCCTTTGGTTCATACCAGCTGTATTAAAATGGGCAAAGTGGCTTACTTAGACTCAATTTTTCCCCCTCTTTAAATCACAAATTGTTGCGCAATATTTGTATGCATTTAGCCCATTATAAGTATGTAGAACTCTGAATGTAAGTCATTTAGATGCCTAATATCCTTGCTAGGTTATGTAGCTCAGTTAGCTGTATTATGACGAGTGTCGAGCTGGATCCAGCTTTCCTGTCATTTTGTCCCTTTCACCATTTTGTCCTTTATTAGGATGTAGTGGTGCTATGGGGCTTCATTTAATCATATTATGTTCATCTATATTTTCACCTATATATTCATTTATTCTTTTTAATAGCATTTATCGCATTTAAGCTCTAAAAACTAGTGGCTAAGTTTCATTTTCGTTACAGTGCCTTGTATTTTAGTTTTTTTTTTATTGGAGACTTAAAAACACTTACTGGCCTTGTCAGTTGACTTTAACTGCCTCTAGTTCAGGTTATATCTTGCCTTAAGCCCATCACATTCAGGTAGTCTTACCCACGAGGGCAGCTTGGAGGTAGTCAATTGATAGTAATGTCTTTTTTCTTAGGTTGAGGATTATAAGATGGGCTACCCCTCACCCATTCCCTGTCCCGAGTCCTAAAATACCAGGTTCCTTAGTGCACTTTTCTTTTTTTGATTGGTCCTTGTTGGCACCATCATACAAGTCTTAACATAGTCCTGTTCCCATGTGCCTCCTGCACAGTTTCCACAGCGTTGACCACTGTAAACCTTGGACCAGATACAGAGGTGCTCCGTTTCTATTTTTGTAAAGGATTGTTATGCATGGTGTATCGAAGCTACATGTAGCCACAGACGGTTATTGCTGTTAAGGACCAAAGTATCTTCTGCCCCTGTTTTTTAGTGTTGTAACTTTTTATGTTTTCACATTCCTGCAGTGTAACAATCCCACAAGACTTCACTGTTGTTCCCTTCTTAGATCTCTGGGACAAAAGTTGCATGTATTGTTTATCTTTTGTTTACCATCCTATACTGTATATTGTAGCCCTTGTTTGATTTACAGAGCCTACTTTTGTAGACGTCTTTAGAATGGATACTTAATGAACTGCAGTCCAATCTATGATGACTGTAGATTTAAGCCTTTTTGATGTTTGTTCAAAGCTTTTATTTTGCTCTCTTTTTTTTTTTTTTTTTTTTTTTTTTTTTATATGTAGGGGCGGGGTGGGGGTATTGTATGAAGTGGGGTTGATGGTTGTATATATTCATGTTTTTGTACCACAGAAACATTTGGATTATATCACTTTACGTTCAAAACATGTATATTTTGATAAAACAGTACAGACCTATTAAGCTCGTAAGGGCAACAAAAAGAAAACTTTTGTAACGCAAAGACATTAAACCTATCTGAACTGATGAGTGTCTTTGTATGTGCCCCGCTCCGCCCTTTGCCCTTTTGTTCCTGTCTCCTGCATTTTCTGCCTTCAATAAATCTTCAGTTTGTTTGTTCTTTCATCTGGCCTCATTTGGTTTCTCTTTCTGTCTGTCCTGTGTTCCTGCTGCTTTATTCAGTTAATGTTTTGTAACATTTCCACATTTCCCATCCTGTTTACTAGTGGATGGTTTTACAATCTTAATTTTTCCAACTTTGTACTCATCCATTTAAAACCCCAGTGACTAAGCTCAGCCCATTTCCCCAATGACACAACTGTAATGAGAGTGGAGTTAATGTCAAATGCAGTCCTCGACACCTGCATTTCTCAATCATTGTGAATAATCCTCAGCCTCCTGTGCTTTACGCTGACCTTTCTCTTTGACTGGTAGGTTACTGTGGAAACCAAGCCATAGCATTTCACAAAGATTAAGATAAAACACGAGCCGGGTCTTGGGCATATCTGGAATCAGTGTTTATCACAGAATTGCTCGAGGACATAAAAGCTGGAACAACACCTCTGTTGGATTTGTTCTCATTGACCACTAGGGGGAGGTCTTGTTCTCCAGTTGAAAGGAAAGCCCGCTGAACAGAGGTGACTTTACCTGCCACTCACACAATGTCAATAGTCTGTGGCTTAATTTCGAGGGCCTCCGTGGGCTTTCTGGCATTATACCTTTTTTTTTTCTGTTGGACTTTCTCACAGTGTGCTGAAGAAGATTAACCTCAGAGCTGCCTGTCTTTTGAGAAAGGAAAAAAAAAATCGCATCCAGTGGTATTTGTGGCAGAGAAAAGCTCTATTTTGTTCCAATTTTGTTCTCCTTCCAAGTTACTGTATAGTCCATAGCTTTCTCATCCATATTTTACTTTACACAGTTTGAACATGGCCTACGCTGTGTGGAACTAACAAGACATGGCAAAAACAATGTCTTGTATTGACAAACCACTCTATAGCATTTGTGTTTTTTACATTCATTTGATATTTGCTGTATCTTAGCCAACCAGGGAATACCACCTCACACTTGTTTACTTGCACACCTTCCGTGCACCAAGAGAAATTTAGAGCAATCTACTCAGAATCCTCTTTGGGTAATATTCAAATGCAAAGAGATTGCATAATTGGATAGAAGGGAAACTCAAAGAAACATGATCCAAACATAGATTTGTGATGTTTGGGGATATAAAATTCAAAGTTGTTGGCTTGTGAAAATAGGATCTCATGGTTTGAATTTGTCAGACACACGAAGAACGCATAAATATCAGAGACAGCTATGGGTAACAAAATATTTCCCTCTGATGCAATAGTTATAATCATCCAACATCTGATCCTCAAAAGTCACTGCATTTGTTTATTGAATTCGGACCCTTGGGATATTGCTGTCTTTCTTCAGAACAGACCGTCTGGGTTTTAAATGAAACCATGTGAACAAGGGCTTCTAACACATCTGGCAACATTTATTTACATTACTGCTGCGTTCTTTAATCAGGCAGATATTGGCAACCTCCAAGGCCACACACAATTACCCCAGAAGCAACTTTGGTGCTGACTGAATGAGGTTGGGGTCACCAAGTTTAAGTTTGAAATACCACAAGTTGTGTGTCATTTGTGACAAGTCTGATCCCGACTGTTGTTTGTCTCCTGAGACATTTAATGCTACAAGAGACTTCATTGGTCTCTGCATTGTAATCACACATAAATTCTGAGATGAAATGTCCTTTTTTTGTTTTTTAAAGAGGCATGTCTCCCTACTTTTAATTATATATGGCCCTTTATATAGATTTAGGATCACATTAAGCACTCAAGACTGTTCTGCCCCATACTGTTTAGTCTGTACAACATTCAGGAGCTTTAGAGTCAGTGTCAGAGTGATGCATCAATACAGAGCAAGCCTGGCACTGAGGTGAAGGATGTCTTTGCTGAGTAGAGGCTCCTTTTAAAAAAAATAAATAAAAACGCCACCCGGAGACTATCCACCCGTTTACATATGCACGCCTCAGACAGATGTTGAATAATTCATCCTCAGAGGCGGACAACATGCAGCTGTATTTGGGTTACGGGGGTGCACTGGCTCTTTCTCTGCAGCCAAAATTATAGGCATTACTTTGCAGGCAGAGCGCAGCAAAGCAAAACTAGGACACTTTGCATAAACACAATAAGATGAGATGGAGCAGTTTAAAATTATAAAGGAGCCCTTTGGGACTGGGGACTGGGGACATGTTGAACAGTGGGACATCTACAAAAGTTTGTAGCTGCAGAAATCCATCACTTAGCAGTAAATTGTGTTCTTGCAATTGTTGCTGCAATGTCTGTTTATAAGCAAATGAACTTGTTTTAAACGCGATGGACTTTCTAGCTAAAGCTCATAGGCTACTGCTTTACAGAGTGCATCTCACAGTGGAGTCCAAACATGAAGCAGATTTGTCTTCTGATATTTTTTTAAAAGTCTCTTGAAACATGCTACATTTGACTTGTAGAAAAATTGCAGACTCTTCAAATGTAAATCTCAGAATCCTAATTTATATAAAACTCAACAAGCCAATAAAAAGCAAAGTGCGCTATTAATCTAATACAAATGGCTTTGTGATGAATGACATAATGAAAAACACTGAATACAGCCAATTGTAATATATTGCCTGCTGCTGG
This sequence comes from Neodontobutis hainanensis, assembly GCA_024349245.1. Lineage (NCBI taxonomy): Eukaryota > Metazoa > Chordata > Actinopteri > Gobiiformes > Odontobutidae > Neodontobutis > Neodontobutis hainanensis. Next base: position 519,515 of record JALDNG010000006.1, on the reverse strand, counting down.
TGAATATCAGAAAGAAGTTGGGGCTGTTTAAAAACTGAGACTTGGTCATGACTGGCCCCCAGGCCGGACTTCGGACATGACTTCGGATATATGATGTTCACCCGCGTGGGCAGGATGTGGACATAGAGCCAGGGACAGAGGTGGTGGCACTCCGCAGCTTTGCGGCTCGTAGACTTCCACTCTACTTTGCCCTTTGGGCCTAATGGACAGTGATGGAAAATAACTCCAGTGTTCCAGCGATCCATCACGCACGCTCTTTTCTCAGTACATACGTGCGCGAGCCCATCCATCAGGCAGCAGCTTTCAAACCAAACTTTATGGGCGCTTTACGCGACCAGCTGCTTCGCACATAAACCCCATAGAGTCACACAGATGGCTGCGATTTATAAAAAGTCACATAAATAAAGTAAACGCTAAGCTTCCCCGTTTTATCTTTTGAACTCCTATTCTTTTCCATATGAAAGAGTGACTCGAGGCTTTTCTCATGCATAAACCCGCTCATATAGCTGGGGCGCAGTGAGTCAGCCAAGACAGCAGTCCCCTGAGGCAGCGCGGAACGGCATGGCATCGCTATACGCACCCCTCCCGCGCGGAAAGAAGGAAAGAAAGAGCGAGTGAGTGAGGAAAAGGAGAAAAAGAGGATGTGGGGGTGGGGGTTAGTTGCACTGTACCAGTGAGTGAGGATGCCGGTGAGCGCTGTCGTGTCCGCCATACGTGCAGGGTGCGCGCTCGGGGCATGTGCGGATTAAAGCTGTGCTCAGTAAAGAGCGGCGTGACGCGTAAAGGGAGTCCGCGGTGGATGTCGATGCTGAGGCAGCGGAGGAAGTTGCGATACGAAGCAGCAGCGTGAAGGGGATGCTCCAGTGTTTTGTTGCCTAAGTTTGGACTGACAATAACGCGGAGGACGGTGGTGTTTTTGTGGAATGTCTCGCGATAAAATAAAAAAGGTCAAGTGGATGAAGATTTGATGTGAAAGCGTAACAAAACGCGCGTCTTAGATGTAAATATGACGGAGAATTCTGACGTTGTCTCGCTTCTGCTCTTGACCAAACAAACCTTTAATAGAGTTACACACGCCAGATGAATTTTGGAAAGAAGTAATTTCATTCTCGTGGATCTAATCCATGTTACGCTTGTTGTGTCAGCGCGTAATGGGATAAAAGTTCCGGAGAGCCTAGCATCTTCTCAATACCATGTGAATTGCATTATTGGACTGCTACAACTTGATTTAAAAGTGTGTTTTGTATCACTATGACTTGAAAGACTTGATGTTTATCGCAACTCAAGCCACAGATCGATCCATGAACACGTTCGTCCTTAAACGCTAATGATATAACTACGGTTCTGAGCATCAGCCGCGCAGTCAAAGAGATCCCCTCCAAGTCAGCGACAGAAGCGAGTCCCAGCAGGATGCCTATGATGCTGTGGCAGCTCGGACAACGGTGTGTGATGGAGCTGGTGCTGCTGGCCATCCTGTCCTGGGCGTCTGTGTGGGCAGAGGAGAAGATCATATTCGACAGACACGCCGTCTACTGGAACAGCTCAAACCCCAAGTGAGTCTATGTTGAGTTTGAAACCCTGCTTTTCTAAGGCACATTCAACATTGAGCTATATGTAAAGGAAACATTCTATAGGAGACTCTTGACACATCCTTTTGACTAGGCTTTTATGTGTTGAGTCACTGTTGCAACACTGAATAATGTGAAAGAACCGTACACTCAGGTGGAAGTCTGTTTGCGCTGGGTTTTTTGTTTTGTGGCAGAGGGAGATCCTATTGTCTCAGACAATGAGGGCCTCCGCTTCTCATCTAGAGACTGTTTTTGTTCTTTTGCTTTCTATCACAAATACAGTCTGACACTGTCTCTCTCAAAGCTGCCACTTTTCTTTTAGATCATTTCACAAACCTGCAAACACAAACAGCTCACTATTTTTCTGCAGAAAACCCAAAGTAGGTCTGTGCAGATGATTCTTGGACTCCAGGGTATTAGTGGGACTGCTATTGTAAATTCTTGGTGATAAATTGATGATTAAGGCAGAACAGGATTTATCAATGTTATGTTCAGCTCAAATATAATATGTCTTTAAAGTTTAAAGAAAGCATGAGAAAAAGAAGGAACCGAAATGTGTGCTTAAATTATTTGTAAGTGTCCATAGTTTGCACTTTTCCAGCTGGTAGCCTACTCATGCCGCACTCATATGCATTCTGATGCTTTTACTTTGAAATGAACATTATGTAAAAGTCCCTGTGATGAGACCCAGTTCTGTCTGAGTTTATCTCGAGGATGTAAAATCTTAAAGAAGTTCTCCAAAAAACTACAGTGGCAGAAGAAGTTCGGTTCTGACGGCCGCCTGACTTCAGAGGGTCACTAATACAAGTACTGAACGTGGTTAAGGTGCATCCTTATTGAGCAAACGGACACACAGCAGCCTCTCATTGACATGGGACAGAGCACGCTGCGTCCGTCAGTCTAATGCTTTGTGACAACCCGGCCAGTGTTTCTCTCACTCTTCCCCCTCTCCTCATCCTCTCCTTCCTTTTGCTTCCTTCCTCTTCCGTCCTTCTCCCTCCCAGGTAGATAAATAAACAGTGAAAGTGCTCCCTCTTGCTCGCTCACGGCTGAATTAGTCCACATACAGGACTGTCTATGACTGCATCACTTTTCTACAGAAGGCTCCTCAAATATTTAACAGGCAAGGGGGAACATTTTCTCTCTTTCTTTTTCTTCCTCGCACACACACCTCCACAGTGCCCACGTCAGAGGGTAAATTTAAGCTATATGGACACTAGCTTTGGGTGCTGTTATTCCGTCGGGGTGGTACAGAGAAAAATGGGGGCACATCAAAAATGCATTGCTGCTAAAGCAATGAATCTGGACTCCGGAGCCGTGTGGCGAGGTTGGTTCCCCGTTAGACCCTGGCCCTGCCATTGCTCATGCGCATACTTTAGCACAAGAGACGGGAACGCTGTATTTGTGACAACACTCATCTCTCAGCTGCAATAGAAAACTAATTCTCCTTCTAAACTTTCCAAATGAATGTGGATTTCTGAAGAGATTCGGCCACTACAGTGAAATAAGATGAGGGGACAAGCGCATGGAAGCATATGGACGATTTGTTTTAGTGTTACCAGGCAAAAAAACAGAATGGATCAGGGGCTGTGGAAGTGAGGGCTAGCTCTGACTTACACAGGAGTAAGATGTAAGTTAGAATTTTCACTGGTTACTTGTCATTGGCAGCTCATTCACACTTTCTACTAGAGTTTTGTTTTGAAGCACGTGTTTTGTGTAGTGTGATCAAAGATGAGATATACAACCAAAAATTGTACCGGCCGTAGTATAACAGATTGGTTAGCTCTAATTGCAATGCAGAACAGCTCTAGTTGACACATAAGATGAGTAAATCAAAGAGTCCTCAACCGTGGCAGTGTTCGGTGTCTTTTCCGAGCCACGCTGTTCATTCTACTTTGTGCTTTAAGTTAAGCAGTAGGCCTGCTTTACTGACCTTTAGCTTCAGTGGCTATATTAGAACTAGATAAATGTCCTTGATGCTAAATGTTGTCTAAATACCTGCACACATTTCCACAGCTTCTAAAGTCTATTCTGAGTTTATATAGTTGATGTCAAAGTCCCTCATCCGTGGTTAACGATCTACAGTTTAACCTTTTGCATTAGAATTCTTTCTCACATGCAAGAGATAATAATAATATATCATTAGTGCTTATTCTCAATGAAATAAAATATATATAGTAAAAGAAAACTGCAATATGTAAAGCCTCAATAAAGCCACATTCCCAGTAAGACAAATGATTAACTTGACCCTGCCATCATTAGTGCAGTCTCGTGTAGGATCATCACTCTCAGACACAAGTACATTTTTACTATTAAGGCTTCCTAATGGTTTTACCTCTTACAGTGAATGTTAATGAAGTTGGCCAAGTTTGAGAACAATACATCACCACTGAACAGCAGCTATTGTCTCCCGCCCCACAATGACACAAACAGCTGGCAAAACGAACAGCTGTGTCTTAATTGATCACACTACATCAAGCTCAGCTCGTATTAAGCCATCAGGATGTTTGGTCATCAAAAAGTTCTGTCCTAGACAAACCTGAGAAGGGCGTTTTCGACAGGGTTGCAAATGCCGACTTGAACGGTGAAAGAGGTAATTGCTGTCTTTGCTGTGTAACCTTGTGTGTGTGTGTGTGCTTTTTTTTTTTTTTTTTTCACAGAATAGAAAGTGGGAAAGGCATAAAGTAAAAATCCACCAAGTGCGGAGGAGTATGTAGCAATTATTCATGAATTAGTGTTTAACATATGGCTCGTATAAGCTGCGCTGCTTCTCAAATGTGAAGCATTCATCACAGGAGATCCATTTAATAAGGCCACATGGATGATTTAGTCTTCTTACGTTTCACATTGCCTAATTAAATCACCAGTTGTTCCTCGGAGGAGCACAATTAGTTGTTTTAGCACTTATATTCTGATTTACCTGCATTGCATATCACACACTCGCACTTTGTGTATAAAAAAGTCCTGTTAATATCACCCACTAGTTTTACAGGACATCAGAAATTTCGTAGCGTTGCAAAATCAAGGTGTGCAGTTTTACACAAGGTTAAAGGCTACTTAAAATACAAAAAAGTATCGTATGAGTATTCTATGGACCATGTTTGCTAGCATGACAGTATGTTTGCCTAATTATATTGAAAAGTTTTAACACCTTGGAGGAAACGGTTCAAAAGTGCGGTGCAAATATTCCCATGGTTTTGCTTTGTGCCTTCGCTGTAATACAACAGGGGCTTTTGCTCAGGTGCTTAAAGCCCTAACAATGACAGTACTGGAGCAAAACCTGTCATATGTCAAACCTTCGTTTTACTAAAAACTATAAGTATGGTAAGACATTGCCAGGAGGAAGTAGGAAGCTATTTTAGTTCTAGGCTAAACCGCTCTTTTGCTCCACATTATCCAGTAGAGTAATATACTTCTTCCAATGTTTCTGTCTACCTCATTTGTGCTTGCTCTACTTTTTCTTTCACGCTTTTCCTTTCACATTAATCACCATCTACGCTGAATGTTTTAATAGTGTTCACCTGCAAATTAATTGTGCAGGGTCAGGTTCGTTTAACAGCTCCTTGATCTCAACGAGACTAACCTGGATCAGTCACAATAAATAAAAGCCGTTTAAACACATTTTCCTATTTGAGAAAAGGTCCAATTTCCGAATTAGCCCCCTAACCCATCCCACCTTCGACTTTCCACCCTGGGATCTGGCTCTCAGCATGCATTTTGAGCTCAAGGTCTTTCTGGATAATAGAAAATGTATGAGATAATCCAATTCAAACAGCCCTGGCTACTTTTGGTCACGGCAGGGAGTGCAGACTCAGAGAGCTGCCCATTCCCCTCGCTGTGTCGAGATACGTGGAGCGCACTAACAAAGTACCCTGACACACATTATCACAACAATGCTGCAACACTAGGACGGGATCTGGAAATCTCCCAGCGCCACATAAAGGGATTTATACAACATGCAGGAAGGACTATCCACAGCCCCTGTCTCATATCCACCAGTGGCCGCTTGATTTAGGTCACACCACCACATACAGGCAGAATGGCTGTTCACTGGATCCAAGGCTAGGCAGCTTCCATTTTTTTCCTATTTACTCATTACCCACCGACGCAAGATATGGGATGTTTTAACCCATTCTCATCCCGAAGCGTAATATAGCAACATGGGCCTGTTGATGATGACGGAGTGTACCGTAAATCCCAGTTTTAAACCAGCTGCGCTCCTACTGGACACAGCCTCTTTATGAGCGCTGTTTTTTTTTTTTTAGAAAGAGGGCTATGATGGAAGCACAGGTTTTACTTTATGATTCTACAATGTGTCATCGAGCTGTCCAACGTGAAATATTTAAGCAGTTAATTGTTATAGCTTAAATTTATTTATGTCTGTAAATACAATTTCAGCTGTGCCTAATTCATCCGTATACCTCTGCTTCAACATGACCAATAAGAAAAGCCAGTGTATTGCAACTTTTAATAAAAAATGTGAACAGTTATCATCAAACATAGATGATACATTATCAAGACTTCCACACAGAATTCATCAGTATATGATGAGCTAGACAAGTGGCCAGAGGTTGCTGTATCATGCCTTGGGTTATGAACAGACTTTACTCACATACAGTGCCACCACTGGCTTTCTATTGAGTAAAAACCCACTGACCCTTTTTCCTCTCAGTGGCTGGCACATACGCACACACACACCCAAACAGACTCTGAACCCCCTTCTGGCTCCCAGGCCCACATTATAAAGCATGCAGGTGAGGGGCTTTGTTCACCCCGAGCAGCTAATGTGCTCAGAGCAATGGGCTCTCCTCCAAACGCACACACACAGCCTGGCTCAATGGTCCAGAAGGAGTACCTTATCTAATCCCACGGTTTATCCTTCAAAAGACTTTCTTTTTCCTTTTCTTCTTTGTTCCTCCTCTCTTCTTCTTCATCTGCGGCGCCTTTGAGGAACTCGGTGTCAGTGAGAAGTGCTGATGGTTGACGACACTTTCACATTCGACGGGATGGATTCGATCTCCTTGGAGACTCACAAACTCCCACGCAGCCTTTGAGGAATATATACACAAAGCACACATACATTTGCGGAAAAAAAAGTTTCATGCAAATACAATGCGAAGACATAAACAGAATCAACACACTACACAAGTCCACACCAAAACCCACACAGTCTTTTTGTCGTGTCCCCTGTGGCTCAGAGTGATATGTGTAGTCACCAGCGTCTCCTCCGTCCTACCACACACACAGATTTGCATCCAATTTACATGTCACCCCCGCACGCATACTGACAGTTTGTCAAACTCAACCGGCCCGTGGGTTAAATCCCTCTTCTTCCTCTGCCACCCACTCCTCCTCTCCCCTATCACTCTCTCATCGTTCTCTCTTATCTCCCCGTTTTCATATGATGACTCCTCAGCCCTCTGTTTTCCCACCGGGATGTGTTTTCTTCGACTGTCCACGCGCCTCAGGCTACATCTATCTGTGCGTACAGCTGCCCTACAGGAGGTTACGTGTTCTCGCTTTGAGCTTGTGTGTTTAAGATGTCAGTATCAGGAGTTTTCAAAAGGCTCTCTCGAGTTCGGGGCTAAAAACGACACAGCCGGTAATTAAAGTGAGGGCTCCTACCTCGCAAATGATTTCCTCGGTGTCAGCAGGAGACGCGGTTACATAACAAGATATGGAGCTCATCTCAGTCATCAGCATATTTAAATACAGTGATTGGCAGGAGGTCATCCGAATATTCAGGAGTTTGAATTGAGAAAGTTGTTTGGGTTATTTTAGGACGCTCTATTTACAATTTGCTTATTTATTTATTATTTTTAAAACAGGATTATTGACTCATTTGGGCTAATCGTCAGTTTTAGAGTTTACCAAAGTAACTGGAAATGTTTTAGTCATTTCAATGTGATATTTTGGTATTTTCTTTCTAAACTTGTATATAGTTTATAACCTGTGTGTGAGCATGCAGTCTGGAGAACTGTACAAGGCGGGGTTTTTTTGGGATACTATAGTACATCCCACAAGAGTATTCTTCCACCCAGCAGATCGGAGCCACTCGGTAGCTGCAGCAAAAAGAAATACTGCCATGGAGCACACTATGTTCATAAAATGGCTGTCTCACACTGAAATAAATTACTTAATAGCATTTGTTGCATACTTTTAAATAGATTTTATTTTGCTCGGGAAGGATGTTTTTACTGTGGACTGATCTGTTACACCGAGCCCGAGCACTTTTTCAGATGAACACACAGAAATGCAATACAAGTAAAACTCCCAAAATTTTACTTGAAATGGGTTTTGAAAAGTTAAAGTGCGTTTTATAAACTGTTCACCGTAATAACAAAGACAATGTCATTATCATTTTGTGACTTTTGGAAAATACAGCCCAGGCATTTTAGAGCCAGCCCCCGTTTCCTTCTTCCACTGTCCGTCCGTGTGACGCAGGCCTTTTGCAAACTAGTGTTCTTTTTTTTTTAATTGGTCAATTTAATCTATCAGCCTCCCTTTGCTTTTTTATTAAATTGTATAAAAGTAATCAGACAACAAGATATGTCACTACAAGTATGTTAAACCCTATTTCAGTTATTAAGGGAGTTAGGAAATGCAGAGATTTGTGATTTATTAGTGTGAGTCCATTAGTGAATGACCAGTGCCAAGGTGTATCTAATAACACTAACAATGGTCATGGTCCAGTCTGGTGAAGCCGGGCCTTGCAGCTCACTGGCATCATTACAGTTATTAATTACTTGCGCACTTCTGCTGCACTGACAAGCCAAAATGTTCAGAGGAAAAGATCTATTTTAAAACACATGGTTTCGGGTTGGAGCATTGTGTTATCGTAATCACTCCTCTTGTTCTGTATTATTTGAGAAAAGTAGTTGTAGAGTAAGTAAATCAAAGTCATTGTGTGCTCTGTGTATTGATTTGACGTGCCAAAATTTCCATCCGCGCTGCATTGTTTGAGCAGCTTCAGTGGCGTTCTGCTGATGTGCACGCACAAAGTTACGAGGAAGTCTACAAGGAAATAATCCATCATGAGTAGTCAAAAAGTTTTCAAATTCAGGATTTTACTTTTTATACTTCTAATACAGAGTGGAATTAAAGAGGCAGACAGGAAAGGGACAGACGGCATAATTCCCCAGTCAGCGTTAGGCAGGAACACTTAGCTGAATGAACTAAAAAAACGAACGTTATGTATAGTGAAATGTTTAGGGACACCTTCTATGTGATGTATTGGAGAACGTTGGGTTACAAAGTCTTCGTTTTTTCCTATCATAGTGATTTTGTGTTGAGCTGCTGTACTTGACAAGCCAATGTCAGTGTGTGCGCGCTGGTGTTAACTTGCACTGCCCGTCATTGTAGCCCACTGTCAGTGTCTTCGCCACAGAATAAATCTGGTTAAAAATTTCACCAGGCCTCAGACATTTCTCCCTATCTTTTTACATCATTAATGCACACTAATGCTGGAATCAGAATCTGTTCATGCATTTTTTATACAACGCACCCCTCCTTTACATTTTCAGCATCTGCTACAAAATAATGTTGTTTGATCTGCCCTTAGGGGTGTAATGATGTGTTTAGTATGTCAGCAGCATGGCGGTGCATCACTAACACAATATGAACTGTTTACTAAACTTGCTGCGTGTTTAATTCCTCACACAGAGGAACGTGACCGAGAAAAGACATCGCTCTGCAGTGCCACTTCTTCTTCATGTCCTAATGAGGTTCACTGATGATAATGGCTACGATAGCGATTGTGCCTGTGATGATGTAAGCTCTCGGAAACAACCTGAGGAGATCCCAGGAGTTGTAGCTTTAGTGGAGACGAGGTAGAGGAAGTCGGTGAGGCCAAAGGATGAGATTAAAGAATGAAAGGATGAATAAGAGAGGACAGAATAGCTGAGATACAAGGCCAGAATGTGAAACATGCCAGACTATACTCAATACACAGCGAACAATGGGTATTGTCATTCCCACTCAATCCTTGTTTCGGCTCCTCTTAATACTTTTACACAGGTCCCGGATGGTTGTGCTGATTGTGTTTGACACGAGGAAGAATAAGACCCTTTTCAGTGGCCTGATGCTCTGATGGGACCCTGGCCGCTTATAAACCAGCTGCTTGCTGATAATAACACTCGTACTGCTGTCTGGCTGCGCCTCAGAGACAGAAAATAGTGCAAGCAAATGGAAAGATCGAGTTGAAGGATTAGGGACACTCAGAGCATGAATATGAAGAAGGACAAAAAGATGAAAAAAAAAACACAAGACATCCATTTTTTTCAGTTAGAAAAGACACAGCAAAGATTCAAAAGTAAGAGAGATGAAGTGGAAAAAGTGAAAAGTTTAGAAAAATGGAAAAGAGAGGGGAAAACAGAGATTACTTCTGGATGTATGAGTCAAAGAGGAACGAGCGGGCAGAAGCGCACGCTCGGATAGTCTCAGCAGGTGAATGTCGAGGGGCTGGTATTACAGGGGAAACATTGGCCTTTAGCATGGAGCCTCGCCCAGTGTTAAAGATGCCCTCTGGCACGCAGCACTCTTCGAATGAGAAAGTTGGCATTTAAAATAAGGAAGCAAAGGATGCGCTTGGGAAATGGAGTGGTGAGGTGAAAGGGGATTTTTTTTTTTTTGTGCATCTTAGATTTTCAGTAGACTAAGCTGCAGGAGCAAAAAGTTTATCCAGACTTTTATTTTCTTTCAGCATCTCCACACTTGGCTCGGGTTTGAATGCTTGTGTATGTGTGCTCACACTGGCCGCATGTGCTGCTGGAACAATAATGAAACCAGTTTTTCATCCTCATCCAAAAATATCCCCTGTAGATTTTCAAACAGTAGGAGCGGAAAGTCAAACAAAAGAAAGACAGAATGAATCATTTGCATTGTAATCTATCAGACAAGGCGAGAGGAAAATATGTAATACCCAGCCAGCTATGGACGCCCCGCTATCCCGTATTCATCCAGAATGGGGGCACTGTAAACAAACCCCTCATTTTACTCTATGCTAATGGGACTTAATAATGCAGAACCAACAGATGTTGCACAACTCTGCTTGATGTCACTAACAAACCCGGCCCACTGGTTCCTACACAACTCTAGGAGGTGTCCATATGCACGCACATGTGTCACGTTGTGTGTTACTTTTCCTTTTGACCCATGGAGTAATCCTCAGCTAATTCCCAGTGAACGCTGCGGGGGCTTTTTTATTAAAAGAGGTGGTGCTAATCTGATGTGCCTGCAGAGAGGATGAGAGGAGGTGCTGATGCATGTCGTGAGGATATTGATCACTCAGATGTGATGGAGGTGATACAGAGGCAGCAGTGATGATGAACATATGGAAAAAAAATAGCTGCGCCGTGAACAGTGTTAATGATAACGATGGTACAATTGGTCATTATTGTCTGATCCTTGCTTGGTTTGCCTCGGTTCGACTGAAGTAAACACATAAATTAAAAGCATACACCAGATATGACATTAGAGACTCGGGGCAGGTCGGATTCAGTATAATGCAGTTGTAATAGTTCATCCAGGCCTGTCAGGGTGGCTGACAGATTCAGGGACAAAAGACCTTTGCAAAGGTTGTCTTTGGACATCTGCATTTTAAAACCGACAGGCTGAAGGGAGAAAGTATGTGGCTTACAGCGAAGTGAGCTTTTCCGCATTTATCAATAATGCTGCTTGATACGAGCCTGCCTTTAAACCAGCTCATACACAGCACTCTCTCAAGTTCTCACTAAAAATAGTTTGTTATTTACAAACAAAATCAGCATTAGTGATGAAGAAGGAGACGCTTTAATTATGTTTATGGAGATAGGGATGATAAGTGTAATGAAAACAGTGGGGGGCAGGAGTGTAGTGATTAAAATGCTGATGAGGAAATTGAGGAAGATGATGGTTGCGACAGCGGTGCCTATTGTTTAGTTTTGATGTTGACTACATTAAAGATAATGATGATGATGTAAGGGTGATGCTGGTGGTAGTAATGATGAGAGAGCACAAACAAATAAACATAAAGCATTGCATGTTGGATAGTTTATTATAAAAACATTGCTCTTTTCTATAACAGGAGTGATATTGACTGATGGGAAATGATCTTAATGGAGCCTTTAGAGACTGGAGTGATGGAGATAGTAATGTTGTGACTGTAAGTCCATGAGGGAGGGGGGCGCTCTCTGCAAAGATCTAAACAAAGATAATATTGACTGTAATATTTAAATATAGGTCATAATCAAGCCGGTTGTGGAAAATGAAACTAATGATCCAAAACCCTGATGAATGATCAAGACGAGGTTGAGACGTGGAAATGAATTATGGCTGCTTAATTGGATAATGATGATAATATCAATGGTGTCCATAATAAGAAGAGCGAGTCTTTGTGGTAGAAAAAAAAGTGAGTTTTCAGCTGATGACTAAAAAGCAATTAATAACTAATTGGGTAGAACACAACAAACAAAAAGGCAGATTAGCTCTGTGCAACTGGTGCAGCTTTTCAATTCAACATCAAATGGGTTTATTGTCACGTTCATGTTGTTGGCTGAACAATAAGTAGGGACGGGGCCTGATTGGCTGAATTAGAAATGACACCTCCAAAAACTCAAATTCCTTTAATGGATGCCCTGTGAATAACAATGAGCTACACACCTGCCAAACACATAATAACACATAATCAAAAGCTATTCTAACATAATTTGAGTCCTCAATAAAATGCACACACATCTTCACATCAACTTGTGATTGGATTGTGTGGTGTTTTTTTTTTCCTTCCAGACACTGCTGCTTAGCCAAAAGCTAAGATGTGTAGCTTTCAGACACCTTTGCAGCCCGCCACTGTTTGACTGTTTTGGTGCATGAATATCAGTGCTGCGTGCCCCGTGCAATTTGATCTTACGGCCCAAGAAAACGTATTCACAATCTCGTTCCTGGACTTTTTTGGGGCAAGATAACATAATTTAAAATTGCTCAATGTATAATACACTTTTGGTTCTGGTACTGATTGGAGCAAGAATGCCATTGCAGTGTGCCCTTTGGTCCCTTTGGTTTCCTAATCAAAGCCTATTTTATGTTGAGAGAATATAGTGTAAAAAGGTCCAATATAGTTTAAAAAAGGGGATATTTTTATACATACATTTAATGGCCCCTCATCACCAGCAGTTGTTAAGTAGCTACCTGTTAGCTAGATAGCATAATTTATCTTCAACCCTACTGCAGTGCATATTTACAAGTGCAGAAGATGTACATACATGCATTACAAAACAAGTGACAGTACGAGAAATGTTACAAACAGGAAAAAATAGGAGTACATAGTATTACTATTACAGGAAGAAAAGAAGAAGAGAAACAAAGTATAAAAAAGCAAGTGTTAGTAGTCTTATAAAATTTTTATCCATATTTTTATTACCATTCGTTGTTATTATACTTTGTGAAATATATTTTAACAGAAATGATTGAGGCTACAAAGTGGGATTTTCATTCAAGCTATAAAAAAGGTTTGAACCATATTCATTGCTGTGACATCTTGTGACTATGACAGAGACACACGATCTGATGATAATGGTAAAATAATATATAGTTATTCTGAGAGCTGTCACATAATAACTGCAATAGAAGTGGCTGTGACGGGATAAAAATACCAAATAGCATGCTGCAGATTTAATCAGATAATGACAGTGAGGGAGACAATAATGATTAGCAGTAAAGATGATATTGATGCATAAGTGATTGCAGTGGGATAATGAACGGGGATTATGAGACAATAAGGGGCTTAGAGACACTGACAGTGATAACAGTGATGAAAGGACCACGATGACTCACCTCCAGTGGTTTGTTCCCACCACGTTTCCACAACTCTCTCTGTTCTCTCAAGAAGGTTTATAAGAATCACAGTGCTCCATTAGGATTCTGCCTCTCTCCTCTCTCTATGGGGAAGGATGAAGGAGAACATTCTTCTTCTTTTTTTTTATTCCAAATGAAAATAGAAAATGAAGATTTGCCAATGATGAGAGCGTCCCATTCTTCCGGGAAGTCACTCACAGCTGTCGAGAGGTGTTATGTCTCAAATCTGGATGATCTTGTTCATTTTCCCAGTTTGTGTCCAGGCTTGTTCTTAATATTACATAGATGTCTATTAGGCACCTGCTCACTGTCGTGTGTGTGTGTCTCACTGATGTTTAGGTGACACTCAGGAGTGTGTACCGGCCTGGCAAAAAGAGATCCTTACACTGGTTTGAAGAGCCTAATCAAAGACTGGCAAATTTCCTTCTCTTGTGGAGTTCTGAGGCGAATGCTTGGCCTGTTTTTTTGTGCCTTCCTCTCTTCTGTCCTCTCATCCCTGATTACTGAAGGGTTTTTTGCCTCATTTTTGTGACACTTTAATTTAGTGCTTCCTCCTAGAGAGAGCTGGTTAGAATAGTCTATACTCAAGTAAAAGTACTGTTTTATAAAAACTCACCAGTAAAGTATTCAGGATCTATTCAACTAGAGCTGATCTTATTATATGTTTATTAATAACATGTTGGTGTTTTTTGGGAAACCCTACACCTCAATGTATTTGTTTATAGAAGTGTGAGTAAGCCCTGCTTTTTTTTGCATCATGCTTCATTACTGCAACTGTGATGCAGTCATTACATTTACCGTTTCTTTGTTTCAATTGATTAAAAAACTTCTTTCAAACACACTAAATTTGGTTTGCCTTTGAGCTACAGCTGAATGTGTAGGAGCTGAACTAGATACTCTGTGCATTTTGCTGCACAGAGGTGGAAGGGCCAAATATAAAAGACGATGGCCGCTGAAGTCCATACATTTTGTCAGATGAGGACAGTTCTCCCTGTTATGCTCGTCTTCATATGGAGCCTGTGATGTGAGTGGAATGGACTCAGCAGTTTTGATGTACCTCCCATACATGTATCCAGGATAAAGACATACGCCATTGTCCACATATACACAAGTATTCTTTAAAATATATATTTTATCAAATGCTTCAGTCCACTAGGCCAACTTGTCGTTACCATATGTACATGCTCATTACACATAACATCAATGAGCTGCATGTTGAAAAGCCCAGTTACATCGTAAACATGGGGAAAAGACAGTTTCTGAGAGTCTTTACCCTGACAGGAGTTATATTAAAGGGTGCATTTTATGAAACATTATAGATCTATGTAGTGGAGGCCAAAACACAAAACGCACAGAAAAAGCAATGTTTTCACAGATACCCACCTCCATGTGGACAGAGCATGTACAACATCTTTCAGAACATGAAACAAACAGTGGGTGAAAAAAAAATAATGGTTAAAGTAAAAGTAAGATATGCTCAAGTAAAAGAAAAAAGTACAGCGTTTTTTAAAAAAAGTAGTGAAGAAAAATGAATGGAGTAACTGTGAGCTACTACCCAGCTCTGCTCACAAGAACCACCAGCATTTAGAAAAAAAAAAAACACACCATGAAACCGCAACTGTCTGCATTTCTTATTCCCCACAGTGGATGCTGGGACACAATTGGGTTTCACCAATCATCCAGAGCCTGAGGTGAAGCCAGAGACAGGGAAGAGATAATAACAGATATATTTTTAGTTTGCGCACACTAGTGAAATATATTTGACTAACAAGAAATATGGCTCTGAGGAGTTCTCCGTCGCCGCGTGAGATAAGGATGAAATGGGATGAGTACGGGGTCCAAAATGACTAAAGTTTAAGAAAGACTGTCAGCTGTGTGGCTTAATATGATTAGACTCTGAAGCAATTACTAAAGCTAGAAACACACAAAAAAAAAGTTTCAAAGGAGGATATAACATTAATGCGTGTGAAATAGTGAGACGGGGCTAAAGTGAAAGAGGTCAGATTGACAGGAGGCGTGTATGGCTGTCTCCGGGCCGAGTGAGGAGGATAGGCTGTGGCATCCATTGGTGGTGCTGCATACTCTGTGTTTGATCAAAAGCACTTCAAACAGCTGCGCTCGCTTCCTCCTGCACAGAAAAGGAAGACGAGCCGAGTGTGTGTTTTCGTGAAGTGTGTGTGTGTTTGCTGAGGAAAGCTTTATTGATGTTTTGTTTATCTAAAATGGGTCAACTTGAACAAAACAAGTCTACTGTATGTGCAAAGTTCTCTGTTGTAAGTGCAGCCTCCTTTGTTTGAATAATGGTGACTGGTGACCTCTAAGTGTGCGACACACTCCTTTTGATATTATCACTACTCACAGCACATGGCAGAAAAGAATATACTGAAGGATCAGCAGTCAACAGGGAAGTGAGGGCTGCATCCACAAAGCTGGATCCCATTGACTCCCATTTGAAAATACAAAATACCTATTTCTTTCAGTAATATTGCTGGTCTTGTTTAAGACATTTAAGACAAATAACAGGGAAAGCAATGGACATTTTTTACTATGTTTACTCACATGTCAGGAGCTTCAAATGGTGATTCTTCCGACACAATAATTATTATATTTAACATTGTTACCTGAGCTAGATTCTGTAAAATGTGTTCCAATGACCTTCAGTGGTCCTTTTGCAGATTGTTTTATGCTGTACATTGCTTTATGACTTGAATTTTGCCCAATATCACAGCACAGATATATTTAATATCTGCAAGAGGGGGACAGTTCCAGTGAGAGCTACCACAATTAGCAGTCCCAGGTCTCATACAGCAGTAATGTTCACAATGTTTTAATTCAAGGCATGAGGTTCAAGGTTGTTTCTTTACTTCCAGATTGTCCCGTGATTTATGAGTTTATAATGTACTCATTTAAAGAACCTGGTCTTGAGTGAAAGCATGGATTTTCCTGCCATCATACTGTATGTTTCTCAATGTTACAAGTAACATGTTGAAATATTGTGTGGCGAAGTATGGAGTGCTGTGTAGGATAATTTTGTATTATTGTCTGTAGTGTGATTTACATTTGATCATTTTCTGTTGTGTAAAGCCCGAAAGGAATAGCCATTGTCAGTACAAGTGTGCTAATCCAATTAAACTACTCTGCTGGTGTCACAGGCCCATTGAGAGTGGATAAAAGTGACATCCCAGTCCCTTGGTCTTTCATCTTGTACCCTTTTCCTTCTGTTAGTCTCTTACATTTATTTGGTCTCAGGTCTTTATTCTCTGTGTATTGTGGATCCAGTGCATTTGTCTTAAAGAGCTGCAGCTGAAGAACACTCATTAAATCCATTAGCAGAAAAGTCCCAGCATAGTTAGCCCTTCTGTAACCAAACTCCCTCACCTCATGCATGTTGCAGCGTGGTACCTCCTCACCAATTTTTTGCTATTAAAATCATACTCACACAGTGATCCTGGACATTAAAGTTTGATTAAAAACATTATTGAAGATTAGATGGATGAATTATTGATCGTGAAGGTGTGATGTCCAGGGGGAGCGCGTCAGACACAGGCGAGCGTGTGTGTTGTGCTCTTCATACAGAGTGTGCACATGTGACTATATTTACCAGGGCTCGTCTGATTATGTATTCTTGAAAGGACAGCAGGTCGGAGATCAGCTGCACAGTGCCTGACGTAGGACCGGAGGTGATGGTTAGTCAGTAATGATTTAGTTTAGAAAGAATGCTCTCTGATGTTACATAGAAGACTACAACTGTCAGTGTTGGAGCGGCTCCATTGTGTCAAAATAAAATCTGCTGACCTCCTATTTACATATCTAAACTCAACTATAGTGCAGAGGGGTGGGGCTCTTGGCACAACATGAACTATGGAAGGAATTGGAAAGTGGATTAATATAAGAGATGAATCTATTTAAAACTATTACAATTTGCCAACGGCTGGATAATGTTTAGTGAAATTTGGGAGATAGAGGACAGAGAGAAAGTGAATCCTGGTCAGTTTTTCAATAAAACCTGCCAAGATGAGATTTCTTTCACTTCACTTGCCATGATTCCTGGTCTTTTCAGAGTACTGTCAAAACAAAGATCTGTCTGCAATTAGGCGTATGTTTCTGACAGGATCCACCAGTCTTTGCAAAAACTACTATTTGTTTTTTGAATGTGCCAGACATTTCAATCTAAATATTGGCTCACAGGCTGCATTTGAAGGCAAAGGTAAAAGCTACAACCACCTAAGGTTCTTTTTTCCCAAAAAATTCAAGAGTCCTTTTTCTGAAGTTTACAATTGTTGCATGTAATATCGACACCCAGAGAATGGACTGGGCTGTAAGCATGGGCTTAATGCTACCATCCGAATACCTGTCCACAATTTTATTGGCACTGTTGCCATTTCTAGACAGTCTGTCTTTTCCAACACCATGATATCTCTGTTCATATTGTAGTAATATGTACTCTATTAATTCCTCATTGCCTCTGGGTGACTAAAACCTCAGAGATCTATTCATTGGTGGTTTTTCTTCCTCAACTTGCTGTGAGGCACTTTAATAGTGACTTAGTCAACTCTAGGCCGTAAGAGGCTTTAACATGACCTATTTGCACTAGGCAGTCAAAGAATTATTATGTGATTGAATATGTAAATGAATTCAGCTGCTCTGAACAGGCATTACTCTGATATAAAGCATCCAACAGAGGAAGTTATTATATATATATTTATATATATATATTATAGTTTTAGCCTGACTTTTAATATCGGTCATGGGACTACAGATTAAAAATAGCCTGTTGGCTAAATCTGGCATATTTACAGTTTTCTTTCTGTCTATTAATATGCACTGTCCCTAAAATAAATAAATAAACAAAAAAAAAGATAAAAGTAATGAGGAAATGAAACACTTGCTAAAGAGAGCCTAAATTGTTTGCTGTGACAGGATTATAAATCCAAAGACAGCGGCGTTTACCTGAAGAGGAAACAAATAGGACATGACAGCTACTGCATGTCAGCTACTGCATTGTTATTTAGAAGCTTTGGCCCAAAGCACACTCTTAGCAGAGCATCTGGGGAGCTACTTAGCAGCGAGTGGAGTCGGTAATGAGGGAGGTGATTCCACCCACTCCAGCGTGGCCTGCCTCTTGTTTGTCCCGGCCTTGTTGTGTCTCACTTGGCTCTGGGCTGTGACACCGACTGCCACTGTCTGCATCCAAATGATTGGCTCAAGCAGAATATGAACTATTCTGGAAAATGTTTTGGTATAATCCAATTCAAACAGCTCTGGGCGACCAGTGCACATCAAACCCTGAACGGGTAGAGGCCCGGTTGCCAGGCTCAAGGCCTTAGGGCCTGCTTTTAGAAGAGTCAGAGGTTCCTCCAGCAGATGGGTAATAAGGTGGAAGAATATATGCCTTGGAAAGTTGGTGTTTAACAAGTGCTGTGTTTTGTTGGTGCTCAAACTCGTTTGCGGGTTTTATTTGATGGCTGTCTTTCGGCTGTCACAATGGGACAACATTTTGTGTAAGAATCAAATCAATATCAGAGCAGCCAGACAGTAACTAGACAGTCTACAAAATGCTAAAATTGTCTGTCACATTTTGCTTGTTTGCTGGATAAATGTTATCATAAAAAAACTTGTGTTTGAAGTTACATTTTTTTATTTTCAAAAACATCCAAATGCTGAAAAAAATGTTTCTAAATTGCATTTTTTTGGAAACCTGATGTGCATCAGCTGTATTTTCCACTGATAAAGTCTCCATTGTTATTGCTCCCTTTAGATTGAGGACCATATTCATCAGAATACTTCCATCTGAAATAATGGCATTTTGCCTTCTCCATAAAATTTGAAATGGAGAAATTATTCAAATGCGAGTCTGGTGAATGTATTTACTGTGTGTGGCTGTGTGTGCTTCTGTCTGCACAGATGCATGTGTGCAGCGCAGGCTGGAGAACTGCTGGGAGCGCCAGAAAAAAACTGTGACGATTGCATTATAGATGCTGATTTACAAATCCAACTAAATTTATGGCAGAATTTCTAACTGTCCTCTTTACCCAGTGGATCTAACTTTACCATAAACTCCAGCTGCATTAGCATCATTAAGAAAATATGTCATAGTGTGATAGCAGTGAGGTTTATTAATAGATTTAATACATTGGCAGAGATAGTCTAAGTGCAATAAAAGCAGTAGGAAAAGATTAACTTCCCAACGATGCACACATTTATCAAACTAAAACATTCCCCCATAACGACTGAGGCTCTTGGGAGTTAGTCTGTGCTAGATTTGTAGCAGTGCTTAGTGGAGTTTTTAACAAGCATTGGTTCACTTACTCTGTTGTCCATACCGCAGACTGCACATTAGTGACACAGTATGAGTTCTGGAGTGTTAAGCAATCTATTTTGATCAACCCTGGCTGTACAGGTGCAGTGAAAACTTAAAATGAAGAGCATTACGATTTGTTTTGGCTCTTAAACTTCCATTTTGATACACAGCAGCCAATAATGCTATCTTATGTAATTTAACTGTAATACCTGGCATATTGTAAAAAGAAACAGTTGGAGAAAGTTTTTTCTCTGTACAGTAGTGACAGACAGGACGTCCTCACGAGTTTCATCTGCATCAGCAGTAAAAAAAAGCAAAAAAAACACTGGGTTCTGAAAGTTATCCCTGGAGCAAACTTAAACTCCGAACCATTGCCTTTTCCCGAAAACACACAAATCCAAACTGTACTTGGTGTTTTCAGAAGGAAAAGTGTGTGTGTTTCACGTCTCCTCATCCGCAGAGGAAGGAACTCTTTGAACTGTGAACTAATAAGCATCACAGCGACAGAAAGATGTTGCTAGGAGCCATTCCTACATCCAGCTGTGGACCTGCGCGCAACACACCCGAACACGGCAGAAAACACACTTCACACATAAAAACAAATGCTGGTGTCTGTCTTTGGGCCCTACTGTCATTGTGATGGACAGTTCGTGGAGAGAACATCCTTGTCCCTCCTCCTCCTCCTGCCTGCATGCTGGATAACATGCTATGTATCAGGGACATGTTATCTCCAACGTACATTGCTGCCATTTCTTGTCCTCCCCCCACCATCTCCCTCTTTTTCTATCTAATGCATAGAGACAGCGCGGATGTATAATTCATTCTCCCTCTGCCAGCTCTGCTTCGATGTGTGTGTGTGCCACCATTACTCGGCAGGCCCAACAGACAGGCCTCACGGAAACGAAGCAAAGCGTCAAAATAAAAGAACAGGTCATCCGAGTACATGTGTGTTTGTGCACACACGTGTGTTTGCACATACATGGCATGAATCATGTATAGGCGTGGGAACTCTCTGCTGGTTCTTCTGTACGTTTCATGGCGGCAGGTTAAAAGCACAAGCGTGGGCAAAACATCTGATGTCTCTCTGACGTTGGTATTTATCCGCGCACGCTCCGTCGCCGCTTACGAAACGGTGAAAGCAGGGCAGCCTTCGTCGGTTCTCTCTCTCCGAAAGGCAGACATGCTTCTCTGAGCTTGCGCTTCTCTGAAATAGAATTTGGGAGGGCAGGACCCACCTCTCTTCTCCACTCAACCATACACTTACTCATTCCCTCCAGGGAGAGCGCAGAGTCGGAGAGAGGCAGTAGGAGGGATGGAGGGATGGAGGGAAGACATGAAAGAGGAGCGTGGAAGATAGACTGAAGAGAGCAGGACAAACTGTGCACTTTTACCCAGAAATATGTGGAGCATCGTTAAGTGCTCCTATAGTCTTATAGCTGTACATTTGATAAAAATTGTGCTCTGTTATTGTGGACAAAAGGACAGTATAATGAACACTGGAGTTTGGGATGTACTCATTTTGCATTCCCAGGATTTATGTAACAAGCAACCCAGTTTCCCAAGTGAAATGTAAGAGTGTTGCAGTCCAAAAAGCTGTGATGAATGGGATGTGAGCAATGTACTGGGGAACAGCAACAGCTATATCTTAAATTCAATGGTATTAGGTCCCAGTTTTCATGTAAGTAATGTATTGTCAAAAGTGCCAAGAACCAAACCTTACTGCATAATACGTACACTAGCTTTACTTCACACACACACATAAGGTGGAGGGTGACCATTAAGACATTTTAGCCACAATTATCATTCATGTTAATCAGTTCTTCCAACGTGTGTCACACCAGCAGAAGATTTTACCAAAACATAAATCTTTCTAAAACCAAAGTATTCAATATTTGAACTTAAACAGACTGTAGCTGATTTTGTTTTTCTTCTAGTTGGGGAAAATGGTTTAAACTCCAAATAGTCTATTGTAAAAAAATTAGGTTTTATGATGTCATTGACTGTTTATTATAGAGGATTTTAATAGAACGGAAAAGCTCGGCCAATCACATGTTGGCAAAACCACATGCTCGAAAAAGGAGCGCACCCATTGGTCTACACCGGCTTGTCATTATGATGGTCTTTAAAGTTTAATAGCTGAATAACACTTTTAACACAGAGACGGCAAAAAAAAAAAAAAATCAGGTAGTGGATCCTTTTCCTCCAAACTTGACCAAAAACACGAATAACAATAACAATACCATCCTGAAAGTCAGTATTAAACTTTGCTTTCTTTTGTCAAAGTTTTGAGTTTTATGCTCCACCCATCTCTTCAAGACCAACCTAGGATTCAATGTATTTTTTAAACGTCAGTATCCTACGTATTTGTACCTAGATACAGTGATATTTTGCTGAATGGGATATGTATATCATCCTAAAGTACTCCCATCACTGTATGGCTGTAGATTTTAAGCGCATCATGTTCTACTATAATGGATAAGAGCACAGCACAAAGAACTTAGGAGATGGTAATATTATATGCTTATACTGCACTTAACAGTTTTTCTACAACAAGAAAAGAGAAAAACACCAGGGAGATATAGTGGAGGAAATTAATGGATAGAACATGACCAAGACCAAGGGAAAAGATGGTTATAGAATAAAAAAAACAAACAAAAAAATTGAATCTTGTAAAAGAGCAGAGGAGGACTTCACAAAGCGAAAGTGGAGCACTATCGGCAGAAGCTCAAATGTGTAAAAAAGAGAAAAGGCGGAGTGGGAGGGAGAGTGGACTGTGTTCGCTCTAATGGGTGACTGAGCATCGAGCACAGTCAGCTGAGTCCACGTCAAAAGGAAAAAGAAGCTAAAGTAGAGCGTGCGCAGTCGATCTCCTTATACAGCCGGTGCTAATGGACCAACACACACTGAGCCATTTGAAAAAGGAACTACACCACTCAGGGTTGACAAAATTGACCGGCTCTGATTTGGATGAATTGCAAACAGATGAGAGATGCTGTGTATAAGTCTCAGAACTCATTTGGTGCTGCTGCTGTAGTGCAGTGAAGAAGAGGAAGGAAGTTACATCAAAGTAGTGTTGGTGATAGAAATGCATTAGATATAAGCAGTGGCCCCATGTTTGGAATTTCAAAGAGTTTTTTTTGCATCTTATCCATGTATCTCCTCAGGGCTTTGAGAGTGTTTTTTTTTTCTTTTTCCTTTTGCAGCAGCGCAGAGCAAGTGACTGAGGCTGACTCTTTTCAATAAAGGAAATGACACGTGCCCCTTAAGCACCTAGTATCTGTGTTTAATGGACAGCGGTGAGACAGAAGGCAGAAGTGTCTTCAAGTTAATCTAATGTTTCCAGCAGATGTAGCACTTTTGGGACACTTCATTGGGCAAGGGACAGAAACAAATATACCACATAGTGATACCTGAAGTTCAAATGTAATGGCTGTATCTTTCTCGTTCGCAAGTATTTCCATTTTAATATTATGGATATTTTTGATATTTAGTTTCAGACACAACACATTATTATAAAATCTTCATTTCTCAATATTATTTGGCTAAGTTGTAAAGTTAATTACCAAATGTAATTCTAAACATGGATATTTTGTTGGTGATGCAGCACGATAGAGTTTAAAGTCTGGTTTCCTGTTGCATAGTGAGGTAGATAAGTAACACAAAAGGCATGTTTAAAAAAAGAAATGTGTCCAATAATAATACAGGTCAAACTTTGCTTTCTTTAAACACTCACAACAGATAGGGCCACCTGACCAATCAGAGCAATATGTTTATTTTAATATTTGTAAATGACTTGAAATAAAAAGTGTGCTGTAACCACTTTTACACTCGTGTTTGGAAAAACATGTAATGTGAGTATAGAGCCCTGTGAGTAATACTGTCACCTCTCAGCAAGAAGATCGATACCCACTATTATTCAAAAACTCTAGGTTTGAGTTGTCGTAATTATCAGTACTTCAGCAGTTGTTTTTTATTTGATTTTTTTTTTTTACTATTTTTCTTTATGTTTAATAATATTATTTTAAAATAACAGTACTTTTACTTTTGGGAATGTTTCTACTCTACCCACTCCCTGCCGTTTTTATCATTGACCTTCACCTCCAGTGCAATACTTGAAATTTCCATCTTTTTCACTTTCCTCAGTTCTCTTTATTATGAACCAAAGCTAGTTGAGTTTAGATGTATTCTTGCTCCTTTATCTCCGCAATCTTTTATCTCTTATTCCTTTTATGTCTAAAAGGGCGCCCATTGAATTATGTACAGCTGAGTCCAGTAGCTCCATTTAAATCAATGTATATGCCATAAAGGTCTAACAGATTAGTTGTGTTTTAATAAAAGCCCATGTTTAACTCACTGCCAATCTTAGAAAAGATTCATCCAAATCAGTAACCGAGGTTGAGTAGGTCTCTCTGTGCACTGTCCCAAACCTTTCCTCTTGTTGTAAAATGTAGCTGAGCAGCAGTACAAATGCATCCACGTGGCTACTATCAGTTACAGCTAACACATGTATATTTATCTCAGTCCTTTGTGTACCTGCAGGGCACAGAGTGGGAAAAATATCCATGTGGAGATTTATCAAAGAGGGGACAAAAGTGGCTCCCCTGCTTTCACCAGTTTCCAGTTTCCTTGCCAATGTAACTAAATAGCTCTCTGTTTAATGGACAGCAAACAGAGGCAGAGAGAAGACGGAGATACATGGAAATGGGGCTGGATGTTGAAAAATGATACCGGCACTGCGTCGCCCCACTGTGCAGTACATCACGCAAAGTTAGCAGTCGGCGTGAGAGAGACACACACGGCAGATGCTTAAAAAGTGTCTCCGAGTCAATTTAGTGCTCCCATGCCACTGTAACTGAATCGCTCCGTATTATATTGACAAAAAGAGTGGCAAGAGAAGAGAGGGAGAGATAGAAGAGTGATGAGTCGAATGAAAAACAAGTCGCTGGAGACGTAGGAATCCTCTCAAGCTCATTTGTGAGCCCTGGTATTTACTGCCTCTATCAGATGTGGATTAGAAGCACATCACAGAAGCTAGTTGTTTTATCTATTCACTGAATATTATTAAATCATCACTGTATGGGTTGAAGCTTCTATCTTCTGTCGTCTTACCAGTGTGCTGCTATTCCACCGGCTAATTATCTTCTTTAAAAAACTGTGTCATGTCCAATATATTCTGGTGTCTCCTTAAAGAACAGAAGACATTTTTTATTAGTTGTCATTTTCAGTGAAACAGCAACATGAGGAGCCGGAGTGTCACAGTGTCTAAAGTGATGACAGTGTTAAGAATGTGATGTGGGTAATGTGAGAGTGTGGGACAAACATTCAGATGGCAATTAATAATGACACGCTTATGCACTGCTGTAAATGAACACCCACGCATCTGAAGCAATAGCATTTTAATGTCTCAGCAAAACTAGAGAAGCCTCTTTGCACTATAAATAACATCTCAGGCTGAAAATGTTTTGTGACTGTGTTCATTGGAATTTTGCAGTAAATGTTTTGGTGAAGGCTCAAGGCTTGCTTTTGGTTATTAAATCATTTTTAGTGTTTAACAGCTTTCTTTCATTGAACCTGTTGACCAAACTCAATATAACCAATATAATCAAACCTGCTTTGTTTCTCTCATTCGCTGAATGCTTTGCGTTGGGCCTGTTTATGTTGGTATTGTCCGTTTTTTTGTTAGTTTGTATACCCAGAAGTTGTGTAATCTCGTTGCAAGGATGTGTGATCCATGGCCAATTCAGGCAACAAGAGAAAAAGCTTATTCCATCTGTTTATGTAATGTTTTCATTGATATATATATACTACTTAATAAGGTGTATGGGTGCACGAAAATCCAATAAACACTCCATGAGTATACCAGAGTTTTCAAACTAAGCATTTTTCCCAATGATAAAGCATAGGTTCTTAAAACAACAAGAGTGTTTTTGTATTTTTTTTTTTGTATTTACAGTGAAATATGAGATTGGTTACACTACCAACCTCATTCAAAACAAACCCTGTGATTCTTGGTCTATTCCTCATAAACAGTGAATCTTATATGTGTAACCTGTTAAACTCAATTCTTCACTGATATAGATTTTTAGCACCACAAGTAATCAAACATTTTCAAATGTTAGATAACTTGTGGTGTTGCATTTTCGCTCTAGCAACCCCAACTTTATTTAAAAGCAGCTGTGAGACCAGTGGAGACGGCGAACCGACTGCACTGTTTTTATGAAATATCTCTTGACTCAGTTTGCACATGCTCAGTTCACCTGGACCTGTCATTAACCAGCACACTGTGTATACAAGCCACAGTATCCCAGTTTCTTTTGGAGTTCCCATCGAATCTGTGTTTCTCAAAACCCAAGAAACTGGCTTATCCCAGTTTTTGAAATATGTATCAGCACATCAGGATATAGTTTTTACTTGCACAAAGACAAAATCAGAATACTTTAAAAACCCAATCATAACCCGGATAATCAAGGGCATGTAAACACATTCATTGCCTGATTCGTAACAACGGCACTGTTTCCTGCAGACTGAAGTATTGTAGGCAACTATTATGCCTGGAAACACAATCATGTTTCTTCAATAACAGAGGCAAATTGGGATTCCCTTGAACCGGTCATTTATTGATTGGTTTAGTATAATGAGAGTTCCCGTGGGAAAGGTTTACATGTGGAAATAACCTGACTGTTAGACCACACCAGAAATTTATTACACTTCATTTAAACAGATAGTTGATGGAGTTTTATTTTTTTATTCAAAAGTAGGTTGTATAAGGTACTTCAAACCTTCGCAGTAAAGCCCTCATTCCTTTTAATGACAACCTTGAACTATATAAACAGAGCACTGCACTTCAAGTTTTTTTATTTATGTAAATCATAAACTTAAACTGTTTTAATGGAGTGTTGCTCACCGACTGATAGCAGACTATAAAGTTTATCTCCTGTTATCAATAGTATACTATATAGTATTTCATTTGACATTCAGCCCAGGCCCAGTTGTACTTTTTGTCGCTGTCCATGGTGCTGATAAAAAACACATTGATAAGACCTAGTCCTACCTGTGTTGAACATACTTATCCTCATTGTGTCAACTGAATGATATTTTTTGGACAACACATTTGTAAAAGTTTTGAGTGGACATTGGTTTGTTTTAGTAGTTAATGTTGAAATATATATATTTTTATCACATTTCATACTTGAGTTGTGTCTGCTTCTCCCCGCAGTGACAACAGAAGCTAAATATTCCTCAAATATTACCTCAGCTATTTTTACCTTAGAAACAACTCATTTATTTCAAGACCAAAATACTGAGAACTTGAGAGAAATGCGTGCAGTAATATGTGATGAAGGTACACTTGCAGAGTTGGTTGGATTTTGTTCAAAAACGCAGTCAGCATTGAACAATATACATTACATTAGCATTTAATTACCATGAATGACATACTTTCCCTGTTATGACTCATCTAGGTTTGCTTTTTATAGCACCCATATCAACTCCATAAATTATGCCTAAAAGTGACGTTATGTAAACTTCTGGATGGGGTGGCTTCACTGTGTCGTTTTGTAAAGGAGCTGTCATGTGAGCCTGAGCAAGCCGCTGTGTTTCTCTCATACATCCTGAGAATTATTTTGACGAAGAATCGGGCAGGCTGTAGGTAGGACGATATGATGTATTTACCCAAGTATGGAATCAATAAAGCAAAACAAACATCCACTCTATGGCTGTGATTATATTAGAAAGCGCTGGAGCACATCTGCAGTGCAGCAAGGTTACCAGGTTCAAACCAGTCCGTTCCTGTCAGTCTCCACTCCACTCACGCACGCAGTGAGAAAATTAGTCAATGAAAATATTCACAGGAGAAAAAGAGTGTGTTGGTTTGAAGGAGTGATGTGGTGGAGACAAATGGGGGGACTGGGAGAGGAGTTAAAGCAAGGAAGGAAAAGGAAAAAATAGAAAGGAATTCCATGCTACTCTCACTCCACTGGGAACCCCAGCCGTGCTCCAGACCTTCAAGTCAGATCTGTCTCCCACTACTGCTCGCTCGGTCTCCCAACACCACAAACAACAGCCTGTCAGAGAGCGTGCCCTCAGGAGGCTGTGTGTTTGGACTTACTGTAAATACATGTCACGCATCTGCAGTGTCTTTGTGTGAGGACACCGAGCACTTGTCAATCTCGGCGAAACACGTACAGGCTCTGACATAGTTCTACCTGCAATTTATAATTTTAATTAGACGCCAAATGGGAGTCTACAGTATAAATAAAATCCAGGTGGAAATTTGATTTACTTTGAATACTTTTAGCTGCGTAGACGTTTTAGTTTCTACATTTATTTACTTGGGAGTGCATAATCAGCATCTCATTTGTGCTACTTACAGTTGTTCTACCCACTGTCAAATACCAGAGGAATTCACTGAGCCGTCGTCAGATGAAACGCAGGAGGAGTCGTCTTTTTGTACAAACTTTCTTTAATGTTTTCTTCACACTACAGCCAGTGAGAAAACATCAAATAAATTTGCGTTAAAGAAGGAGAATATTAAATGATTTATTTATTTATAGGTTTTTAATGATTTTTTAATTAGTGTGTCCTTACTTACAGTACTTGGGAAAATATTGAGTGAGCAAAGATATCACTATCACAATTCCGTGTTGGAAATACTGTAGGCCAATTCAAGCAGTAAGACAGTTTAACTTTTTTAAGATCATTTTTTGGGTCTTTTTACCTTTATTTGACGGTCAGTGTAGACGGACAGGAAACAGGCTGAAAGACAGGGGAACAACATTGGGCAACTTACCCAAGCTGGAATCAATCCGGGTTCTCCTGAGTATGTGGTATGTGGTCTATCAGGTGAGCCTCTTCTGGACGTTATGCTTTTTGTTAAAGTCCTCTATGTTACTTGCTTACATCACTTTGTAACAGACCAAACAGGGACTCTAACAAGCCATGAGATCAGAGAAATGAACTGTTGTAAAAATGGCATAAATCCCAAATATGGTTGTTGTGTGTCTTTATAAAATGCACAGCAGGCTGGGGCCCCGCTGCTCCAGATCAATCGTGTGTGTGAAAGTGAATATGTATTTCTTACAGAAGTTAAGACGCTGGTTAACAAGGCATTAGTGGTCTTGCTGTGCGTTCTGTCACTTTGAGTCTTGTTAGGGGCCCTTTTAGCTCCTCTAAACCAAATCAATACACAATAGCTATTGCCTTTCCAACACATGTGTGAGCACATAAGCTCGCAGCCGTTGAGCTCAGACAGAAATCGGCCAGTCAGCAGCAGCGTCTGATCAAGACCTGCTCAAGAAGATGGAACTGTTTACACTTGCTGTGTGTGTGTGTGTGTGTGTGTGTGTGTGTGTGTGTGTGTGTGTGTGTGTGTGTGTGTGTGTGTGTGTGCGCTAAATGAGTAGCACAATGAGTATGATGTTGCTCCTGTTAACACTGTGCTGCTCCACTTCACGTGCTGTTCATTTATCAATAGTCTTTTAGGTAAGACGTCAATATGTGCTTGTTCAGATGTTTAGGAGCTGCAGTATGTGTTCGGTCTTTAGTTTAAAGCTGATTATGAAAGTCCACAGTCTTAATTTAGTATAATTTTCTTTCCAACTTTAACTTCTCTAAAAACACATGATTGATATGTTTCATATTTTTGTTTTGGATTGTCACAAGAGGTTAGAAAAACAGATTTACCAAACACCAAATATTTTACTGACAGATGGACTTGAGTGGGAATTATTTATGATTTTGATTTTCCAATTCAGTTTCAGAATAAATTGTGAGGAATGTAGCTACACTAACATCTCGTGTGAATAAACAACTATTATTAGTTAATTCTTTTATTTGATTGGGACAAAGCATGTTAATGAACATACAAGACACAGCCACATAAATGTAAACATACCAGATTGTATCCTTAGTCCCATTTGGTCACTATACATCTGGAATAGTCAGTGCCACATGTATCAAATAAATGTACTTTCAAGTCAACCTTTTAAAAAGATTATAAATAGTTTAACATTCTGTGGCATCTCAATGAGCAATAAATGAGTATAATACATTTAGCTGCTTGTGACAAAAACCTGTAACGATTTGTTTGAGTGAATTGTGTTACATGGGTAGGACCGGCTCGCTGATGCGGACAGGTAGTGTTCAAATTAAAAATGCATACTCCACTATTTATAGAGCTGTAACTTCAGTGTTCTGTGAGTGTGGACCACATTGTACTTTATTCCATCCCATAATAATGATACCCTAGTGTGGAGGAAGACACATGCTGAATACAGTGTGGCACAGTGTGTGTGCATTTGACTGCTAAAGACCCGAAGAGCCACGAATCAATACTGCTAATGAGAGTCTTAGAGCTTGAGGAGGACGGGTAGAAAACCTCTCGCCCTGTTCTTTCAATTTGTCTTTCCCTCCTCTTTCCCCACCTCCCTCTGGTCCAATGCTTTCATTAGCATTTCTTGGCATTTTGTCTCTTTCCACAATATGCTTATGGTCTTCTTCTGATGCTTAAGTAAACCTCCACCATCTCGTACTCTTCGATGCTCTTTGCACCGCTTCTCCACGCTGACAAATTTAATATGTGCTCCAAAAACTTTTCAGACAGCGGGAGTATTTTAAGTTCTACTTTTCCAGGTCCTAACCAATTGCATGGGGCCTTCAGACTACCAAACAGCCCTGCAAATGTATCCTGCAGCATGAAAAAATGCGTTTATATTACATTATATTATTCCAGGTCATATGTTAACTGTATATGTTGTTTATGTGGCGGTAAAAAGGTCTTAACAGCAGCTTCCTAAACTTGAAAAAAGTCAAAAAGACCTAGAAAAAAACTGAATATACATGTCACTTATCACAACTAATACAAAGGAAGCACAGAATATTGTAATTTTTAAGAACTTTTTAACAACCATTGTAAACATTGTATAGGCATGTACTCAAGTTTTTATATTGTGTTTTATGCATTGCACAGATTAATTTTGCTATTGTTAGTTTAATCAGGAAATTACCTCTTTACTGTGAGACAACAATACTTGGCTGCATCTTTATACAGCCATTTCTAGAAGATATATTATATGATTTCAAAACACTATTCTAATACTGTATATTGGTGGTGGTAACTAGCAGGCAGCTACATTTTCTGTGCAGGTTTGGTGATCAATAACAATCAGAATCTGACTCATTAATGAGATACAAATTTCAAGATGTCTGAAAACAGTGCATAGACTTTAGCTCCCTGAAGGACATCCACGAAAGCAGAACATACAGATACAGTATCATTTTGACTGCAGACCCACACCAGGAAATTAAGAAATATATTACTATTACAATTGCCTTAAGTTGTGAACATTGCTTAAAGCTCATTGGAGCAATGACCTTTGTTGGCTAAACTTTACTTCTTCTTCTGCACTGAATCATAAAATTCCCCAAAATAGAACCCAAACTGAGCCTAGACTCCTCCAGAGACATAGTAAACATTATATAACTGTACACTTTACAAAGTAGCTCCAAACTGCACTGCTCTGCTCCAGACGTGACTTTCATCCCAATAGATTTCATATTTTACATGCAAATCTGCTCTAAGTATGATTTCGAAAAAGTGTCAGGTTTGGTGATAACTGCAGTAAAAATGTCCAAATGGAGTGGACCTTTAAGACGCAGCAACACCCCTTTAATAAAGAAGTTAGGAAGTTGCTGATTAACTCAGTCAGAAGGAAAGGTGGGCGGAGAAATGATAGCAAAGAGACTGGGTTGCACCGAGGTGAGGCGCGTTTGATAAATGGCTGACTGAGCAGCGCGTCGTTTAGAGTTATTAATAAAACACAGACGCTGTATCGATCTGTGACACGGGCGGGGCCCAGCGCCGGCAGATATGCTCTCTCTGATATAGATTTACATATGGCCCCTGTTCTCCAGTATGGATTTAGTGGCAACGTGCAGTGTATTTCTCAGGCTGTGAGTGATTAGGGCTGTCCAGATCTGCTAAGGTGGAAGAAGATATAGAAATAAAAAGCCGTATCAAAGAATAAATATTTACTATATATGAAGTGTGGGAGCAGAAGGGCAAAGGGAGACATGCTGCACAATCCCAGTCCGTTCAGGCAGAGAGCTAAGTGGAGGGGACAGGTGTCAGTGGCACCAAAAAGAAATATCAACTAAGTGCTGTCATTGATGATTTGGTGTCTTGTATTAATGATAATATCCAATAACTGAGGAAACAGTGAGAGATGGACTGAGAAAACTGGGATCTAAGCCCAAATAAAAAACATGAACAAGAACAATTTTGCATACATCAAATAACAGCATGCTTCGAAAAGTGAAATACACATTTACATTGAATTCAATTAAAATCTTTACAACTTTGGAAGACTTCCTTGAACGGGGCTATCTCAAACCTTCTAATGGCTAGGGCCGTCCCGTCTTGACTATAAAGTACAGATGAAAATTATTATTGTAAATGTTTTAGTACACACAAAATTTAAAAAACATATAGAGCAGGGAAGTCAGATTTGACCTCGTGCAGATGCAGGACACTTGTGCAGTGGTCTAATGTGGATGCATGGCCTGAAAAGGGGCCTTAAAGGACCACTGCTATTAGTTACCATTCAGATTAAGTTACTAAAATGTATAGGTCTTAATGTTCCTTTATTACACATTGTATTGTTATTAACTTCCACAAAACATTAAAGTGGTCTTCCTGTCTATACTGTCCCATGAAGGCACGTGCAGGGGTCCAGGGATCACCCAGAATGCTTTGCCCTTCATTGTGGCGCTGTTCTTTTCAGTGCATTAGAGGGGGTTGAGAGGCTCCTCATTGCCAAAAGATGGGTCAGGCCCTTTCCACTGCCAGCATCCTTCTTTCACCCCGGCCCCTGTCTCCCGGGGCAACCCTCTTTCTTGTCCCCCCTTGTGCATCTCTGAATGCTTGTGTGTGTGTGTGTGTGTGTGTACTTGCATACTCATTTGAGTGCAATTGAAAGAGGAACATGAAAGAGGGAAAGGCAGGCTTGATAACCTAGCTGCCAAACCTTCTCCAATTTCCCCTCCACGACTAATCTGATTGGCTCTTGCGATGCTCTGACGGTGAAAGGAAACGAGGATTGGATGATGCGGGCAGGAATGGAGCAGCCAGTGGGTTGGACTTGGCTGCGAATGTTTGGGATGAGGCAGGAATTTGGCCACATTTAGCCCTATTGAACTGGGAATAATGATGTGTATGTTTAGTTTTAGGATATGTTTAGAGCATCCTTGAAGTGACTGATTGATTTCTACGAAAGGGAAGAGGAAGCTTTAGATTTGAGGAGGAATAAAAGACAGAAAAGCCAGAGGAGAGAATAAGGAAAGTCTATCTCGGTTCACCCGATTTAGGATTTACCAAGAAAAGCAAGGGGCTGTTTGGAAGAAGGGGTGGTGGATGACACGGACAGAGAGAGACAGGAACACAGGGAATTAAAGGATGTGGAGAAAAACAATGAGGCCTGACTGAATCAGACTAAGCAAACAAAATCGAGAGGGATGCTGCGAATGAGAATTGAGTTAATCGGCAGGTACGTTTACAAGTTAAAGACCCAAGGAGCTCATTCAGTTCCCACTCTGTCCAAATGTATGTATCAGTGGAACTCCGGCTTCTTTTCCCACTTTGCTTTTTTTCTTGTCTGTGCTGAAAATATATCTTTAAAACTAAATGGCAATAATATGTAGACACTGAACAGTCTTGGCTACAACAAATGAGTGTCTCATTTTAGAATCTTTAATGTGGCCATTAACGGGCCGTTCCCTCACTCTCTGCTCGGCCGGGAAAGCTTTTCACACATTATTGGAACCTGGCTGCAGTCATTTGCTTCCATCCAACAACAACTTAGCGATGATGTAAATTGATGTTAAGCCATATAGCCTGGCTCACAGGTCATCCTAAATGGGCCTGGGATGGATTTCTTATTTATTTTTTCAGATGTCTATAGCAATTTTATGTAAACTTTTTGCCATTAGAGATAAGATGTTGATATGAGCTCCTAAACATTTTATTGTGGACTAATGTTTAACTAATCATTTTCCAGCACTACACATTAACAATCTCAGGTATGCTGTGTCCATTTTTTTGTTTGGGAACAGGAAGAAATAGGGCGTATGACAAGGTTATATTTGTTTTTCATAACGATGCCTAAAGCTGGTCATTTTCTGTGGAGAATGTCAGCACAATCACATCAAGACCTTCTCCTGACATTTGTGCTCAAACATGGAAAATGACTGCAAGAACAGAATGTCTGTGTCTGAAATCTGAAGCTGGTAGGTAAAGAGTCCTTCACAGTGATGGAATTTAATGCACTTGTATTGATACTTTGTGCATTTCTATATATTAACAACATATTCTAAAAGAATAAAGTAATATACAGCAGGCTGTGGAGTGCATTAGGCTTCTGTTAGTAGCTAGTTTACAGACGACTCCCATCTGGAAGGGTGAGGTTGCCAGCAGGGTATCTTCCAAGTGGTGATGAACACTTGGAGCTCTCCAGATAAGGTCAGCAGAAAGTCACGAGGTTAGTACAGTGAGAATACTTGTAGTGATTGCAATTACCAGATATGATATAACGCATAAGCAATAGAATAATATACCAGAACCATTTAAATATTTCAGTCCAGTCCCATGAGTGCGGGGGCACAGTGGCTCAGTGGCAGAGAGGTCGTCCTAGAACTGGAAGGTTATATCCCACTCTACCCATACTGTCGTTGTGTCCTTGGGCAAGACACTTAAGCCTCCTTGACACTGCACTGGTGTATGAATGTGTGAGAAGGTTCAGTGGTGGTCAGGAAGGCCATAGGCGCAAAATGGCTGCCCCGTCTCCGTTAGTCTGCCCCAGGGCAGCTGTGGCTACAGATGTAGCTTACCACCACCAGTGTGTGACTGTGGAGTGAATGAATAGACAAGACATTTATTTTTGTATAGCCCAATATCACAACAACAGCCGCCTCAAAGGGCTTAACAGACTGCACTAGACAACATCCCCTGTCCTTAGACCCTCCAATAATGTGAGCGCATTGAGTCTTATTATATTATTATTTAGTTTTTGATTTTGATTTTGAAAACTAGATTGTGCCACTTCACAGAATTCTGAAGACTACACAGTAAACTCTGGCTTGGTACATTTGACACTTGGCACTTTCAAAGCAGAATGGCCTTTCCAAAATAACATGCCACATAACTTTTTAAAGCTTGAGTTTCAGATGATTGCTTTTGTTAAATGATGTTAAACATATGCACTGCACTTAAGTGTCTGACTCAACATAAATAAGTGCCCTAAAGCAAACCACCATTAACCCTGCACTAGACTGAAAGCAAATCCAACAGTCCGAACAGTGACACTATGTAAAACATAACGAGAAGCCAAGAGAAAGTGAGTGGTGATGAATCGGTGAGAAGAAAAGATGATGGGAAGAAAGAAGTAAATGAATAAATAAAGAGATACGCTAATATAGTGGCAGAATAGCGCAAGGATTAGGTGAGGAAAAGTGGGAGAAGAATGGATAAAGAAGGAGAAGGAAACGAGAAACAAAGACCTCCCAGAGTTGGGAGCGCTGCTGGGCATCCTCTGAGGAAAACCCAGCGCAGTACTTTGTAGTTTGGGAAGAAGCTTCAGGTCTGCATTAGCCAGGCCTTGAATTAGTGGCTCCCAATGGTCCCTCCAGTTTTTTTTTCTACGTCTACCACTTTTCTCAGCTTCCTATTGCTTTAAAGACATTTATTTCCATAACTTTTTGTCTCTTTAGCTTTTTCACTTTTCTTTCAATCTCCAAACATTTTTCATTCAGTAGATCCGTAGATGCAGAGGTCTCCATCAAAACGTATTCTCTTTGCTTTTTCCTCATTTTTTCTGTATTGTCTGTAGAAAGAAAACATAACTGAGCACTGACACATTACATTTACACTAATACTCTTCTCTTCTTTACATCAACAATTTCTCTGTTAAATTTCTATATTGGGTCTTGCATAAAAATAAATCTCTGGTGTTTAGAAAAGCATTAATGCCAACTTTATAGCTAATATTTGTTATTTACAGTTGAAAGTTTAGAGTGACAGAATTACTTTCTGTTTAAGACTATCTCTTGAGTAGCCATATGTTGATCAATAAAAAAAAACAAGTGTTTAAATGTAGTGGCTCTTAAACAATTAATGTTGAGATTAAATCAAAGTTGTGGCGCCAGCTCGACCCGGTTTTTAAAAAGCCTGTAATTCTAGCTCACATAGAGTTGTTGGTCTCTGCGTTGGTGCCATGTGTCGGATGTTGTAAAAATAATTACAGAGATTAATAGCACACTCTAGTCCCTCCTCCTTCAGGCCTCCGCAGGTTAACACAGGCCTCAGCACAGTTCCCTGTTGTACCTATTCACCTAGACATCATCTATGCCACTATACATATTTTAATATATAATACACCCTTATCCTGCACTATTTTGTGTTTGAACTCCAGAGTTTTTTTTTTAAGAATAAGCTATATCTTCTATGGCCATCATGTGGTAAAAGTATAGAATTAAATTGGGGGAGGAACTCTGTTGTTTGCTTATAGAACTGATACCTATTGTCTAAAAAATCTGCTGCTGTGCTTATCCAGCTTTTCAAGTAAAACCATATTTTATTCACTTACAAGAAGAAAATACTAGAGGAGGATAAAAGAAACGAGAAAGCAGCCATTTGCCGTTTAAGAGATTTGTAGATGTGAGAAACATTAAACAAACAAAACCTAAAGATTTAGTGAAATAGATATCTCAAATTTAGCTTGCCTGATTGAAGATCTATTTAGCAGGTGCCTCAAGAGCTACACAACAAACAGTTCAATATAAAGGCTTGTTATTTAACTAAATACATGCAAATGGTGCTAAATGAAGGTCTGAAAGCAAAAAGAAAGATCATCACTAAGGCAGCCTATTTCTAAAAATTCGCACTCACAGAACAACTCAATATTTACTTTAAATAGAGTATATTTAAGGGTATCTGACCTTATATTTTTTTTTAAATGTTCTTTGAAATCTAGTGTATAATCATGGCTGACACTTGACACAGTGGATTGTATTCTGTCAGGAAATGAGCAGAGACTATTATTATTTTATAATAAAAACCTCACTTCAGTCCAACTCTTTCTTTGCTCAAATTTAGATTTTTTTCTTCTGAAGCGAGTTCTCACTGCTTATACCACTTCCACCTGAGCCACTCGTTCTCATTTTTAATAAATGTGGGTTAATAGAATATTCGCACAGCTCTCAGAAAGCCTGCAGACAGGTAACTCTGAGCCGCTCGATATCGGAGACACTTGTTCTGGAAAGAAAATGTTCCACCAGTCAAGGCTGTGTGTATTTTTCTCAGGACAGCTGGCATATTGAATGGGATCCTCTCCGCCCCCTCAGCCCTCACACACCTCCTTCTGCTACCCCTCTTTTTTTATTTCTTTTTTTTTTTTTGCTCCTTTGGCTGCATCCGTCACCCCCACCACCATTCAGCAGAGCTGGCACAGAGACAAGTAGCAGGACGAGATGTGGGAGAATGGGAAGATGTGGGGGGGGAGCCGGTGGAGGAATTTGGAGACAGAAAGCGTATCGTTTGCACCTACATAGAGCGCCGAGGGCGAGCGGGCAGAAATAGGGTTGTTAGTGAGGGTTACAGTGGAAAGTGAGCAGGAGTCACTGAGCTGGAACAGTAGATGATAAGGGCATGCTCATTCTGATGAAGAGCTCCCTGTTGAGTTAACGGCCCGTGAGGGGCTGTGTTTTGGAGGTTCTGTGTGTGTGCACCGGATGCTTAGGTACACAGGTTTGTAAAAGTGCTCAAGGCTCAGTGTGAGTGCAGTTTACACACTTTACAGACAATAAAGACATTTTTGCATCAGTTTTTCTACACATTGTCATATCATCTCTATTATTCTTGCATAGACATATCCAAAACCACATCCAGCTGAGTGAGACATATTCCAGCCCATTCTTGTTCCTAAAGCATAATATACTGATGCACTTTTACTGCAGTTTAATGGTCACCTGTGGAATAATTCAGGCCAAGTCAAATGTATTGTTTAGCTATTTTAGGCATGAAGCAAATGAATGTGTGGAAAGGGGCATCTAACCCAGGGTCTTTCCAAAGGAAGTAACATTTTATTCCTAATAGGCTTTCTGTTTTTCGAGCAGAATCAGACAGAATTCCATTTAACATTTAACTTCTTACAAAAGCTCCAATTTTGGAAACACTGTGACCCAAGCTGTTACAATGTGGCCTTTGTTGAAGGCCCCAAACATTTCTCTTTAAAGGACACAACATCTGTCTGCTTCCTGATCCTTCCGATATCAGCACAGGTGCCATGGTAACAAGAGTTCACTTTTACTGACTTCACATGTCAAGGGTCATCGAGTTATTATTGGTGTAGCTTCACATAAAGCTGCACAGTATTGATTGGTTGGATTCCAAATGTTGAATTGCCCATCAAGAGTTGATCCAGTTCATTTTGTGTGTGTGTGTGTGTGTGTTAAGCCTTTCCAAAGTCTGCCCGTCCGTTTGAGTGATTGTCTCGGTGCGTGTCTGTCAAACGTCTTGTGTGTGTGGCCTCCTCCACGTCTGTTTATCTCGTTGTATCAGTCCCAGCAGAGAGGGCATGTCTTGAGCAAGTCCCAGTCTGCCCATATGTCTGCTGTGATCCGTGAATAACTCTGGCTGCCAGTCCCAGACAGGGCCGGCCCCCTGCTCCTGACACACACACACACACACACACATCAGCACTTACCCACGCTTATTAATGCACGCAGGTATTCACACATCCTCTCGTACACCCACACAGAAAACAGACACGCGCTGGCACATATTCCGCTCAGGTAGATAATTGAAGCGGGAATACAAGTGCATATTTATTGCACACGCACCTGCGCACACAAAACCAATTGCCCACAGATGGGTAATTGATGCGAGAACAGGAAAATCAACACATTAAACATTATACACACACACAAATGCATCAGCATGGCCCGTCCACATCATTCTCATTTGCACCAGGTTAGAGGACACTGAGGTTTTTGACATTGAACACAGCACTGGGAGGGGGTTTATATGCTTTATTATAGCCAGATAATAAGGGCTAAGGTAAATAAGGGTAAGGTTAATAAGCTCTGGGCAAGAAGCTGTGTTCAACACGAGGCTGAGAAAAGCGCGGCGACTGAGGTTCAAACAGATCAAAGTCTTCAAGATTACTCCTTGCGGAAAATAAAGCACAACAAATTGGCGGCAGACGAGGACTTTCTTACTGATTCTAAGTACGATAGCTTCAATTAGCACTTCAAAGAGGCACAAGGGTTTTTTACAGCTATCTTTAGATGCCAGTAGGCGTCTTTCAGCCTTCCTGTCAATAACACTCAAACTTAATGTAGATGAGGAAAAAAAGGACGAACCAAAGAAGGCAGAATGCTCTGAAAGGTTTTTATCAGCTGTGTATGGGATCCTTAGAGGTCAAAATTACCTTTATAGTCATGAACAGTGTCTTTAAACTATAAGAAGAAGGAAAGAAAGTTGGGAGAATAAATTGGCGCCGAAATAACTTGGAGTGCGTGGGACTGTTGTTTTTTCTTTCCAAATGTCAGCCTCCTCCAAGCAGTGTTGTCAGGAAGAAGTTATAATGATGTGCAAGAATTCATCAAGGATTTACACCAAGATCTCACAGTAGTAGTTATAATCTGATCATCATCAAAAAGCATTGCCAGAAGTTGTCTCAGTCGTCAGCATCGTTACTGTGAGCTTCACACTCAACTCGACGATTTGTGAGGCGTACGGTGGGGTAGGGAATGACCCTTATGTTTGG